>OX421507.1:33870081-34090414 GCA_949126835.1 Anisus vortex
GTTTGATAAAATTATAGTTCTGCTATAATAAAGTCTTGTTTGTGGGCATATCGTTTAAAAAAAACACACTTTTAAATAAGATAAAATTGTATACAAACAGCTAAATATTATCACAAAGACACGATTGAGAAAATATAAAGACAGTAAAGAGAGAATAGAAAACATACGATAGAGAGAATACAAGCAGACGATAGAGAGAATACAAGCAGACGATAGAGAGAATACAAGCAGACGATAGAGAGAATACAAGCAGACGATAGAGAGAATACAAGCAGACGATAGAGACAATACAAGCAGACGATAGAGAGAATACAAGCAGACGATAGAGAGAATACAAGCAGACGATAGAGAGAATACAAGCAGACGATAGAGAGAATACAAGCAGACGATAGAGAGAATACAAGCAGACGATAGAGAGAATACAAGCAGACGATAGAGAGAATACAAGCAGACGATAGAGAGAATACAAGCAGACGATAGAGAGAATACAAGCAGACGATAGAGAGAATACAAGCAGACGATAGAGAGAATACAAGCAGACGATAGAGAGAATACAAGCAGACGATAGAGAGAATACAAGCAGACGATAGAGAGAATCTGGAAAAGCTGAAAATACTGAATCGACCTGAACGTCTGTCTTTGTTTTCGGGAGTGGGAAAGGAGAAAACAGCCAATTGGAAAGTGACTTTGCATATTAAGAAGCGGCCATTGAGAGTCGCGAGGAGGACAAATGTCAACATGATCAGCTAAATCCAAAGTTATGGTCCTGGCGAGAGATCAATACGCCTGCATTGACCCAGAGTGACGATTGTATGCTGGGATAAAAAAACTCAAGTGATCCATCGTCAGAACATATAACTATGACAGTGAAATGTAAATTAGGTCTGTTTTTTTTTGTTCTAAACAATTTGTTTAGGTAATTAATTTAAAAAAAAGAGTTTGAACGTTTTCATTAAAAGATAAAAGTTTTTTCACACAGGAATGAAAAATCGACAAAGGAAATGAAATAACTTAAATAGATTTAGATTTTGGAAAGTGGGCCTATACATTTAGTCGACAGTATAAAGTAATGGCTTACCTGCCCTTACATCTGCCGCTAAATTGTATAACAATAGGACACCGGGCATGATATGTGATACATGGAGAGAAACGTTATGACCATCAGATCATATTATAATATATCATATGACTGAAATATATACTATTTTAATAAAACTGAATACTTCGAAATTCGAGCCAGAATCAGGTCAGCAATGGCCGCAACGGCTAGACTAAACAGAATCTGTACCAGAACAAGCATTAGTCTCCCAACAAAACTCAGGGTTTACAGAGCCATTGTCAGAACTATTGTTCTGTATGGATGTGAGACATGGTCGCTTCTATCAGCAACTGAAAACAAGTTGCAGGCTTTCAAAAATAAATGCATGAGACAAATAATTCGAATCTCCTACGTAGAACACAGGACTAATGAGTAAGTCTTGGACAGAAAACATTATGGCAACAATCAAACGGCGCAAACTGGCATTGTTCAGTCATGTGTTGGGGCACAATAACCTGCCAAAAACATCACTACGAGTCACTGTAAAAGGTGGACGTCGGAGAGGCTGTCAGAGGAAATGCTGGTTCGACGATATAAAAATTTGAACAGGGCTGCAGTTGTCTGGACTATTGACAACCGCCCAAGATAGGCAAAAGTGGAGGCATATAGCTTGATGGTCTGCTAAATTTAGATTTAACATGAAGGTAACGTATGATAATGGCTGAAATTAGCTTAAGTAGTAACAGTATAGTTTGATGGCTAGCTGAATATAGCTTTAGCATTAATAGTATAGTTTGATTGCTAGCTGAAGATAGCTTTAGCATTAATAGTATAGTTTGATTGCTAGCTGAATATAGCTTTAGCATTAATAGTATAGTTTGATTGCTAGCTGAATATAGCTTTAGCATTAATTGAATAGTTTGATGGCTAGCTGAATATAGCTTTAGCATTAATTGAACAGTTTGATGGCTAGCAGAATATAGCTTTAGCATTAACAGTATAGTTTGATTGCTAGCAGAATATAGCTTTAGCATTAATTGAATAGTTTGATGGCTAGCAGAATATAGCTTTAGCATTAACAGTATAGTTCCATGGCTAGTTGAAATTAGCTTCAGCATTAAAGTATAGTTTGATGGCCCACTGAAATTATCTTCAGCATTAATAGTATAGTGTGATGGCTAGCTGAAACTAGCTTCAGCATTAATAGTATAGTGTGATGGCTAGCTGAAACTAGCTTCAGCATTAGCATTATAGTTGGATGGCTGGCTGAAATTACTGTTAATACAGTATTGCTTGATGGCTAGCTGAAATTAGCTTCAGCATTAATAGAAGAGTTAGATGAAATTTCTAAGATACCAATTCAAAACCAACATGTGGATGCCTTTCTTCTGGACTGCACCTTAATACACACATCCACATATCCAGAGTGGTGTGAGGCTGTGTCCTTCCAGCATTACAATGTTAGTGACAGACTAAGTTAATAAGGCAAAAATAATAAGAAGACAAGGGAGGTGATTGTCCAGTCAGAGGGAGACAACCAATAGAGGAAACAAAAAGTACAACCCTGATCTCTTCAGTGGTTCTGTAACTTGTTTTCACTCAGGGTACACAACCCATTTAGCTCTTCTCTAATTCAGAGCCATGACTAAGTGTTTCATCAAATTGAATCGAAAAACTATAAAAAAAAAGATAATTATAAAAGCCTTTGCAATATTCCGCAGTGCGCCTGTAAAGACGTTGAGGCTTCCTCACAAAATTGAGAATCACTGGTCTAGATTGATGCGATTATAGTATTGATTTACTAGTACTTTTAACGAGAGACAACCCGAACCCTAACCCTAACCCGACTCAACTTATTTCTAGTGTCATGATTCATTTATGTCATTTGTCTTTTTCTTGTGGCTTTTTGTTTTGTTTCGGGTCTTCTCTCTACCACCCCTCCAAAACACCGTTTTCTCCTCGTATCTGTCTGACTCTCTCATGGTCTATCTGTCTCTCTCTCTCTATGACACACACAAACACACTCACCAATCTTCCTTTACAAGAAAATTCTGCGGATGTTAGTCTTTCTGTTATTGTCTTGACCGTATTTAAAAAAAAAAAAAATTAAAAAAAATATAACTGAATCATACATTGGTTTAAAACACTTTCTTCTTTTTCTTTGTATTTTCTTTCATTATACTTGATTTTATTAGCACTCACAAACACGTAGAATTTATGACGTACGTTTGAAACCCCCAACAATTAGAAATAATTATCAAATAAAAATTTAGAGAAACTTAAAAAAAATTACTTTAAACTGAGAACTGTTTTATTGGTTGTTTGAAATAACAGACACTTCGATGAAAATTTTAATTTTCTTTACCTTCCCATTGGTTAATTAATATATTGATATATATATACTGATATATATATATATATAATTTATATATTTCGTCATCATCATCAATCCCATGACCGTTAAGATCGTTGGGGGGAGCCTTTTTGCGCGGTTGTCAACAGTTGAGTCAACTGCAGCCCTGTCCAATCCTTGACATTGTCGAACCTATAGTTAAGTGTGTGCGTAACATTGGCATGGCGGTTAGGAGAGATATGGGCGTGGAACATAGATCTGGAATGTAGAGCATTGTAGAGGGTGCCTGGGAACAAGAGCCGGACGACAATGTGGAACATAAGTATGGAGTGTCTAAGTATGGAGTGTCTAAGTATGGAGTGTCTAAGTATGGAGTGTCTAAGTATGGAGTGTCTAAGTATGGAGTGTCTAAGTATGGAGTGTCTAAGTATGGAGTGTCTAAGTATGGAGTGTCTAAGTATGGAGTGTCTAAGTATGGAGTGTCTAAGTATGGAGTGTCTAAGTATGGAGTGTCTAAGTATGGAGTGTCTAAGTATGGAGTGTCTAAGTATGGAGTGTCTAAGTATGGAGTGTCTAAGTATGGAGTGTCTAAGTATGGAGTGTCTAAGTATGGAGTGTCTAAGTATGGAGTGTCTAAGTATGGAGTGTCTAAGTATGGAGTGTCTAAGTATGGAGTGTCTAAGTATGGAGTGTCTAAGTATGGAGTGTCTAAGTATGGAGTGTCTAAGTATGGAGTGTCTAAGTATGGAGTGTCTAAGTATGGAGTGTCTAAGTATGGAGTGTCTAAGTATGGAGTGTCTAAGTATGGAGTGTCTAAGTATGGAGTGTCTAAGTATGGAGTGTCTAAGTATGGAGTGTCTAAGTATGGAGTGTCTAAGCCTAGTCCTGTATTTTGATTGCACAGTTTCGAAAAAAAAAGAGAAATGAAATGTGACCTTTTCGTTTTCCTGATTTGTTCAAGTAACCCATTCCATGCCCAGATGCTATTCGGGAAAACAAAATGAGAAAACTTAAAATTTATTTGTCCTAGTATTTGAACTAAGATATTTTAACATAACAAAATTAACATATAACTAAGTTATCACACGTGCTAAAAAAATACGCGTCTTATGAATTAGAATGCACAATCAAACTTCGTATTCTGACAGTATATGTTATAGACGCTACATCGATACAAACTATAGTTACCGCCCTTAGCTTTCTTGTATTTTTAGTTCAGTCTTTAGAATGGCAAACTTCTATCTTGCAATGATGCTAAATTTGTCGTTTTCCAGACATTTAAGGGAAGACTGTTGTACAAACATGGGACTAAACTTAAAGTATAATGTGAGAACCACAACTGTTTTGTAAATTTCCAGCATCACTTCAAGAAAAATCTATTGTGGTTTTATGAGCAATGTTGTTTTCCTTATTTCCAAGAGTTAATGCCCCCATTGCAATTAAATTACCTCCCTTTATAACGTGGAAACAAACGAAAAATAAAACACAAAACTAAAGTATGTTTATCTAAATATATTTGGTTGTTGATCCAGAAACAAAGAGAGAGAGAGAGAGAGAGAGTATGAGAGAGGGTATGAGTAAGAGAAGTGGGCGGGACCGGAGTGATGAAAGGGAAAGAATCTCCTGGCCGTTGATCAGGGGAATGAAATGTGTAAGTGTAATATTATGTAAGCGCATGATGGACGTATGATATTTATATCAACTAGAAGTGATTATTTCGTGGGTGGGAAATTGTTGTATTATGCAAAAAAACTTCCTAGAGTGCAGACACGAGTTTTCTATATTAAGACATTCATCATAGACTAACAAATGGAGTGAGAGAGAGAGAGAGAGAGAGAGAGAGAGAGAGAGAGAGAGAGAGAAGAAAGAATAGAGTTATTTCTCTTTAATTTCCTTTCAATGCTTTTGAACATGTCGGCTGTTTAGAAGAACAGAGCTGTGTTGTTCATATGCAATCATTTCAAAGAGGGAAAGAAAACATCAATGCTCACAAAAATACATGAAAACAACTTTGAAAGAAATGAAAACACAATTTGGAAACCGTCTGTATAGAATCTGTTGTTTTATATATTTGGACGTTCACTTGTACGTTATGGGGCAAGGTTGCCGAGCGCGCGTTCGACTGGCGATCCCAAAGTCCTGGGTTCGAATCCTGGTTGAGACTAGGATTTTTTTCCCAGGACTTGAGGGTGTCCTTGAGTCTACCCAGCTCTGATGGGTACCTGACATTAGTTGGGAAAATGTAAAGGCGGCTGGGTAATGTGCTGGCCACACATCCCCTAGTGTGCCGTGGCCTTTAAAGACTGGTGAACGCTGTTTCACCAGCCCTATGATCAGTTTGGTCCGAAGGGTACTTTACTTACTGTTAGTGCCCATATATTTATTATTGTATTATTAATATGGTAGCGTGGTGGCCTATGGGCAGCTAAACATTTATGTTCAGTTTTATTATGATATATTATAATCCAGAAAAGCTCACAACTTGAGTTTGATTACAACAACACAACTCACAAACTTGTAATGATGAAGTAACAATATTTGTTCCACTTACTACAATTTTATTGAAACACAAACACAGTTATAAATATATCCTTCTATGAATTAAAATGTAGGAATTGTATGCACATCTAATATACTTTAATTAAAGAATTTTGCAATCGAGATATTAAATAAGTTCCAAGTCACTTGGGGCCATTAAAAATTAGCAGCCGATCTCCAACAAAAACTTAAACTTCTATTATTGAAGAATGCCTCAAATACATTGGGTGCACTGGCATATATATAGGCTCTAATAAGGGATACTAAATAATTAGTGTAATCAACTGCAAATGTTTCAATACAAATATCAAACTAATTAAACGATCAATATAATTATTATATTTTAGTGGAAGGCGATATCCACATATCCTCCCCCTTGCAAAATAAAATCTATATATAGATTTTATGGAAAAAATGTATGTACAAAAATGTTACATTTGATCAAAGAAAAAGAATTAATACATCATTAAAATGAAGTTAATATGACATTAACTTGAGATATATATTTTTAGTCATAGTCATAGCATCATAATTTTTATTCTAGCTTAGTTATAATAAAAAATAATAATAATGTGACAACAACAAGCTTCCTCATCATGACTCATGTTCATGAATAAATATCAATAAGTTTACATTATTTTCCCACTGCTTAACTTTGAGTCTTATGTGTTATCATTCTTGCTTATGTCTTTTACTTAGACAAATCAAGGTATATAAATATTATATATGCAATGCTCACTTGGAAAAAAACTTATATGAATATACAATACACTTTTATGAAGTATTCACTGATATTTCAATTATTATTTTTTTCTCAATGCTCTGCTATTGGAGTCTTACATGGGTATTTTCTATAAACATTATTATTAAAAACATATCAATTTGCTCTAAAGCTGCTTTTAAAGACTTATATAGGCATATTAATGGCATAACAGTTTCACTGTTCAGAGGCCACAAAATTTATGTGCATAACAGTCTTACCAAACTGTTCAGAGGCTACATAAAAAAAATATTCCAACTGATAATTATTATTTTTATCAGCTCAGCTATTTATAATTCAACACTGTAAATTATTCAGTTTTGCAACTGGTAATTATATCTCATCAATGAAATTATTTACACATATTTACATTGTTTGTTCTTTACAAAGGGAAAAAAAAATGTTATCATGTCATTATACCTGTTACTGAAAATATCATATCCCATTCATAAATTTAGTTGTTCCTATGTATAATTTTATTGATTATACCTGAGTTCTCTGTTAAACTTCCTTAGAATTTCACAGCATTTTTTCAATGTTATTTTTCTATGTTCAGATTTACTAATATCATTGTCTGGTTTGTTTTCAATAAATGTTTGCATTTCCTTTTTAGGAATTTCATATTTTATGGCTAATGCCTCAGCTTTTTCAGATACTTCAATACTAGTTAATTTCTGAAAAGATGCCATTTTTTATATGTATTTGATTATTTGAGTATAAAATGTATTTTATTGTGGTTATAATTTTATCACAATAAGTATTTGAATATGCTTCTTTACTAATTATATTATACAAGTATATTAAACTTGTTAAAACTATAGTTTAGGTGACAATGTATGCATCGGTATACAGTATTGTGAAATGTGTACTGGTCAAAATGTGACCAAAATGTTAAAATGATTGTTGAAAAAAAATAATTTTGTTTACAATTTGTAAAAATACAGTTATATACAACTTATTTACAATTCATCATCAAACATTTTAGTATAGAATGAAATGAAATTATCAATAAAGAAAGACACAATGTGTGTTACAAAACAAGACAATGAATATAATAATTATATAATATGATAATAATAATAGGATATCACAAATAAGACTAGACAACAACAATGGAAGTAAGTATTCTTAAACTATGATAGTAGGAAAAATTTCACAGGAGAATTACAAATATGTATAACAATGACTTAAACTGGACAAATTTTTTATTTCTACAACAAATAATGAACAATTTACAAACTGAACAGATTACAGCTAACAAATATATTCATAAATGTTTTATGGAATACCCCTCAATGTCTCATTTATGACAACACTATTCCATAGAACATGAACAAACAACTTAAAAGAATTGATCTGAATGTATCATTCAAGTAAGAAACAGAGAGTAGGAATAGACAGAGTTAAGAAAAGATTATCAAATGATACTACAGATTTGCCTCCAACCAAAAGCCCGTAATGAATGATGTAATAAAAAACATGTAATATAAATCAATACTTCATGAATTAATGCATTTATGAAAATATCATTTAGGCCTACTATTGAAATAGGCAAACTTCTTGACTTCACTTCAAAAATCCTTTAAGAATTATTAACACACAGGCATATTTTGAATAATCTTACAAATGTCCTTTTAGTTCATCATATTGTTAAATACCTGTTAAATTCCTCTTCTTGAATTTCATTAAAATCTTGAGAATTGTTTTATCATTAAAATTCTTTGAAATGTTCAAACTTTTTATACTATAGGAAACTCCATCTTCACAATCACCATTGGTGTAGGTAGCCTAGTAAAGTTACATAATGTTAAAATGTCCATAATTTCAATAATATTTAATATAGGCCACGTAAATTGTCTATTAATTTTCCAATTGAAAGTCAACAATAAATGTCATTCTTGATATAAGTTCCACAAATAAACACCTGCTTATTGTTGATAATTGAAATTTGAGAAATTGTTTTCTTAGTACTGGGCTAGTTTATGTACAATTCTTGTAGAATACCATTATTTATATGTCTATTTCCATATTCAACACTTTGATGAGTAAGAAATAAATGTTGTTATAGTCAATAGTAATACAATTATCACTGATAGTACACAGGTAATATGTATCAGACGTTTATTGTCGATGATTAAAATTTGATATAGTGTTCTCAGAGTCATAGCCTATGCAATCTCAATCAGGCGTCTGCTAGTTCCATCTTGATTTTCATTAGGCAGGCATTAGGCCTAAGTTTAGTTTGATTAAAATCGTCACAATATACTGATCAAAATGATCAAAATAAATGAAGTTATAGTCCCCTATATTGCAGACTGAGTATAATATAGGCCCAGCAATCTTAGTTCACCATCGAATGATTCCTTTACATTTATAATAGTCCATAACTTCACTTCAGTCTTCAGGCATAGGTCCATATCGTCCATATGAAATGATTAAGACTTCCAATTATTTCGAAAGAAATAAAAATTTCACTATTAGAAAAACCGCTGACCACCATTTATGTTAGTGCCCATATATTTATTATTGTATTATTAATATGGTAGCGTGGTGGCCTATGGGCAGCTAAACATTTATGTTCAGTTTTATTATGATATATTATAATCCAGAAAAGCTCACAACTTGAGTTTGATTACAACAACACAACTCACAAACTTGTAATGACGAAGTAACAATATTTGTTCCACTTACTACAATTTTATTGAAACACAAACACAGTTATAAATATATCCTTCTATGAATTAAAATGTAGGAATTGTATGCACATCTAATATACTTTAATTAAAGAATTTTGCAATCGAGATATTAAATAAGTTCCAAGTCACTTGGGGCCATTAAAAATTAGCAGCCGATCTCCAACAAAAACTTAAACTTCTATTATTGAAGAATGCCTCAAATACATTGGGTGCACTGGCATATATATAGGCTCTAATAAGGGATACTAAATAATTAGTGTAATCAACTGCAAATGTTTCAATACAAATATCAAACTAATTAAACGATCAATATAATTATTATATTTTAGTGGAAGGCGATATCCACACTTACGTTCAGAATGAAAAACAATTGGTCCAGCGATAGTAAGTTGCTCATTTTCGTTAAGTCTTGACTTCTAATCTAGCAAGCGAAAGGACTGTTATTTTACGGTCTTCATTATTTGTCTTTAAATGGTGGTAGCTGACACATGTATCGGAAATAGAAGTAGCATTGTGGGATGTGTATTCTCTTATCATATATATTACAGACGCTCCTTCTATAAAGAAGATTATTGCGTCTTACGCTTATCCGTGGTCCGAGTCTGGTCTTGCATTTAAATGACGTTAAGTTACAGGTTTTCCTGGTTGGTTCAGGCAACCCATTACATGCCCGAATGCCACTCAAGAAGAAAGAGTACTTATATGCATTTGTTCTCGCATAAGGGATAAGGAATTTTTCTCATGTTTTTCTGAGCAGTGCAACAAGTTGTTATTGGGTTGTATTTCTAAATTAGAGTTTAATGCCTTATGTATTATTACTACTTTACTCTTTCCCCTTCTTTCCTCTCGTTTTTCTAGGATTAGTGATTGAAACATTGGTGTTACTCTTGTTAGTTGTGAATAGTCGCTAGTAATGAACCTTACAGCTCTGTTCTATAATATGTTGTGATTAGAGAAACTGGTTAAAAGTCCTCTTTACTTGTCTCCTGTATCTTTCAACTAAGGTTCGCCCCATTTAAACGGGGTATAATTTTTTTATTTCTGCCTTTTTAGTTGCTATGGTCTTGCTGATCACTGCATTAACTCAATGTTCACTGAACGACTTTCATGTTCTGTGAAGTTTTAGCTTTAGTCGGCTTTTATTAAATACGCTCTTTGCTGTAATTGGCAGAAACTTTATATAGTGCGATATCTGTAATTGGCAGAAATATTATATAGTGCAATATCTGTAATTGGCAGAAATATTATATAGTGCAATATCTGTAATTGGCAGAAACATTATATAGTGCAATATCTGTAATTGACATAAACATTATATTGTGCAATATCTGTAATTGACAGAAACATTATATTGTGCAATATCTGTAATCGACAGAAACATTATATTGTGCAATATCTGTAATTGACAGAAACATTATATTGTGCAATATCTGTAATTGGCAGAAACATTATATTGTGCAATATCTGTAATTGGCAGAAACATTATATAGTGCAATATCTGTAATTGGCAGAAACATTATATAGTGCAATATCTGTAATTGGCAGAAGCATTATATAGTGCAATATCTGTAATTAGCAGAAACAGTATATAGTGCAATATCTGTAATTGGCAGAAATATTATATAGTGCAATATCTGTAATTGGCAGAAACATTATATAGTGCAATATCTGTAATTGGCAGAAACATTATATAGTGCAATATCTGTAATTGGCAGAAGCATTATATAGTGTAATATCTGTAATTGGCAGACACATTATATAGTGCAATATCTGTAATTGGCAGAAATATTATATAGTGCAATATCTGTAATTGGCAGAAACATTATATAGTGCAATATCTGTAATTGGCAGAAACATTATATTGTGCAATATCTGTAATTGACAGAAACATTATATTGTGCAATATCTGTAATTGACAGAAACATTATATTGTGCAATATCTGTAATTGGCAGAAACATTATATTGTGCAATATCTGTAATTGACATAAACATTATATTGTGCAATATCTGTAATTGACATAAACATTATATTGTGCAATATCTGTAATTGACATAAACATTATATTGTGCAATATCTGTAATTGACATAAACATTATATTGTGCAATATCTGTAATTGACAGAAACATTATATAGTGCAATATCTGTAATTGACAGAAACATTATATAGTGCAATATTTGTAATTGGCAGAAGCATTATATAGTGCAATATCTGTAATTGACAGAAACATTATATTGTGCAATATCTGTAATTGACATAAACATTATATAGTGCAATATCTGTAATTGACAGAAACATTATATAGTGCAATATCTGCAATTGGCAGAAACATTATATAGTGCAATATCTGTAATTGACAGAAACATTATATAGTGCAATATTTGTAATTGGCAGAAGCATTATATAGTGCAATATCTGTAATTGACAGAAACATTATATTGTGCAATATCTGTAATTGGCAGAAATATTATATAGTGCAATATCTGTAATTGGCAGAAATATTATATAGTGCAATATCTGTAATTGGCATAAACATTATATTGTGCAATATCTGTAATTGACATAAACATTATATTGTGCAATATCTGTAATTGACATAAATATTATATAGTGCAATATCTGTAATTGACATAAATATTATATAGTGCAATATCTGTAATTGGCAGAAATATTATATAGTGCAATATCTGTAATTGGCAGAAACATTATATAGTGCAATATCTGTAATTGGCAGAAATATTATATAGTGCAATATCTGTAATTGACATAAACATTATATAGTGCAATATCTGTAATTGACAGAAACATTATATAGTGCAATATCTGTAATTGACAGAAACATTATATAGTGCAATATCTGTAATTGACAGAAACATTATATAGTGCAATATCTGTAATTGACAGAAACATTATATAGTGCAATATTTGTAATTGACAGAAACATTATATTGTGCAATATTTGTCCTAATTCCTTTTACTTATTTCTAGATTCTTTTTCGTTCTTTTTCTCCTTTTCTTCGCTATTTCTTTCTCATTTACTCTTTTTATTTTGTGTATCATTCTCTCTCTATATCTTTCTCTTTTATAATTTTTCTATCCTTTTCTCACCATTTCTCTCTTTCTCTCTTTCTCTCTCTCTCTCTTTTTCTCTCTCCCTTTCTCTCTGTGTTTTCCCAAATTTTCTTTTTCTTACTTTCTGTCTGTCTTTATTTGTACATATTTTACTCATTCGTTATCTTATCTTTTCATTAACCTATCCACTCATACATGTATGCAACCATAAACAATTTCTTTCCGATTGGCATACGGGAATGAAATAGGTTGCCTGAGCAAACCAGGAAAACCAGTAGCTTAACATCATTTAAAACACCAATAAAAATGCAGGACTATACTCGGGCCACGGGTGAGAGTAGCACGCAATAATCTTCTTTATAATATATTTATAATATATAATATAAGATAATATATAAAACCATCTATCCACAGGTCCTTTGATACTTACCTGTTTTATATATCTACAAAGTAGTACAAAGTCTTCCTATTCCTCTGTACATTCATCCATCTATTCATCCACCAATTCATCCATCCATCTTTAAGTATCTTTTTACCTTCTGTCTCTCTCTTTCTCTCTCTCTCACTCGTTTTCTCTCTTCATCAGCCAATGCTAGTAATAACATAAATATATCGAAACATGTACTTTATCCCTATGTTAATACTTCACAGTATAATTATTTCAAGTGTAAAGAGTCACTTAGCTAAACGTGTTTGAAGCTACAGATAATAATTGCCCTTAATGGCGAGACTTGACACAAATTTCTTTTTTTGAGAAGAAAAAGCAGAATATAAATTAACGTAATCACTCGAAGCAACATCAATTACTGTTATTAAATTAAGCCAGGGGGAAAAACAAAGTGCATTTTTTTTCTATTATTACCTGAATCGTGAAATAAATTACACAACTGGTTAAAAAACTTCTCTTCAATATTTCAGACGTTTGATTAAAAACATTTAAAATTTATAAATAAAAATATATAAATTCAACATTTAAAGTTATGTTTTATAAAAAAAATTATTATTTTTGTTGCTATAAAAATGGTTCTTTGTTGATAAACTCTTTTTTCTAATCGTGTTTTGTTTTTGAACGTGTGATGAATTATTCCTATTTTTCTGTTTCAACACCCCAGTTGGTGAAAACGAGAATACAAGAAGCTAACATGTTATGGAGTGATAACTCATTCATTCAATTTTTTTTTAAAAGTATCACACAAAGGCTAGAGTTGTCTTTCTTTAATGTTTCATTTCTTTGGTTGTTGTTCAGGTTTTGAAATTCATGATAAAGGAATAAACCCGAACCTTGTCTTATGGGGTCATGGTAGCAGAGCGTTCGGCTGGCGTACCGAGGTCCTGGGTTCAAATTAAAGGTGAAGGCTAGGATTTGCTCCGGGGTCTGGAGGGTATCCCCTCTAACATTACTTGGTAAATTTAAAGACAGTTGCGCATTGTGCTGGTTACACAATCCCCTTGTATGGCGAGGCCGCTGATTCTGGTGAACGCTGCCTCGCCGGCTCTATGGATCGGGATTAGTTTACTTTAATTTTTTGTACTTTTTAAGACGCACTACCCGTTTCTGCGGTCATTAAGTGTAACTTCGTTGGCGTGTTCCTAAAATGTTCAGTTCTTACCTGGCTTGTTCTGAAACAGACACTAGTAGAATGCACTAAAGCGTCATTGAAGAGAGAAAAATAAACCGTTTTAGAACTGTAACAGTAAACGGATGTCGCCAAGTGAGAACATGCAAGTCAAGGAG
Source organism: Anisus vortex (assembly GCA_949126835.1). NCBI lineage: Eukaryota > Metazoa > Mollusca > Gastropoda > Planorbidae > Anisus > Anisus vortex. The sequence goes on from OX421507.1 coordinate 33,884,276, forward strand.
AGATAGTTAAAGTGTTTACCCGCTAGTAAAAGAACAGTTTAGAACTATTGGTTACGATACGCATTCAACAGTAGTACGACCTTCTGGCATATTTCTTTAAAACAGGCGCAAACTTATATGGTATAGCAGAGGTCGGCAACCTTTTGCTTATAGTGTGCCAAACTAGAATTTTCAAATCATTCAGCGTGCCAAATGCGTGAAAGTCAAACTGCTCAACTTTTTTATATTTTATTAGACAATTTATTTAGCGCCGTACAAAGACCAAACGAAAATTAGCGTCATAGAGAAAAACTTTAAGGCGTTTTATATTTAATAAAAAATTAACATGTTTGTTATTATCATCTTTAAAAAACAAAGACCATTCATAGCTAATACACAAGTTCATTACTCATACTTTAAAAGTTATCAACATTTGAATTTAGTTGTCAAGAAATTATTCTAGTAGCACTTTACAGAGCCTATCCTGCACCATGATTCGAACCCAGGACCTTCGGTACGCCAGCCGAACTTGCTGACGCACGGCCACCATTACCCATGCTACTAGGACATGAACATTATTAATTTATAGGGATTTTACAGCTTAACAAAATGATTGACAATTATAAAAGTAGAGCTGTGCTAAATGAAAAAAAGTTTAATTAAGTGATAAACTATTTTAGGTCATTACGAATTGTGATGAATCGCTCAACTACAAACTACAAGCGCCAAGACACAATGCACTTTCCTTTATTGAAAAGGTAATGAGTAAAGAGTGACCTACTTATCAGCATCAACTTGAAATTCAGATACTAGCAATACAATTAATCTTTTTTATTTATTGATGATTTATTTAGTTTATTTAAATACCGTTTATGTAAACATCTGTATATCTCAAAGATGATTTTTAAATAAAGAAGATCCTTTTGCTCGTGATGAAAGGTTGTAAAGGTAAGATAAGATAAGATAAGATTGCTTTATTGATCCAAATAAATGAAAATTTGATTTGATGACATGAATTTTTACATAAAAGGCAGAGTTTTGACTGACTGAATCGACTTTGCACAAAATAAAATCATTGTGTCATTGACTTTTATAGACAAATAATTTCGTAAGACATAAATCCATATTGGGGACCTACGTGGTCTTATGGGGAGCGTAGGCCGAGCAGCAGCACCTTCAACTGGCGTAACGAAGGTCCCGGGTTTGAACGCTGGTGAAGACTAGGACTTTTTCCCCGGGTCTGCAGGGTGTAACTACCCAGCTCTGATGGGTACCTGACCTTAGATGGGGTGAAGTAAATGCGGCTATGCATTGTACTGGCCCCGCAATCACCTTGTATGCCGAGGCCACAGATACTGGTGAACGCTGCTCCACCGGCCCTATGATCAATTCGGTCCGAAGGGTACTTTAATTTTTTTTTACACTGTTTATATAAATGTTGTTTTTTTTGGTTATTTTTGCTGGTGGAAGAAAAAAACAACATCTGTTACCGGTAGCCTTAAAAAATAAAGCAAAAAAGTTTCGGTTGGATCTCTAGGAGTCATCTAGAATGTAGAGATTGATCGAAACCAATTCCATTTCCAATATATCCGGAAAAACAATTCCAATAAAAAAAAGTTATAAATAAATACAAAACATTACAAAATATATATATATATACACTCACATACATAGACAAAACAAAAACAAAATATCACCAAAATATGCCTTTTTGGCTCCGATTGTTCTGGAAAATAGAAGACTCTTCTTGGATATGTCTGTTTGTTTTTGCCCTATAAATAATCCCCCACTGCTCATTGTCGGCAGACGAGAGAATAGCCGAGTCATTGAACTAAATAAATAGAAGCAGTGGTTCAATAAACAGGAGACAAAATATGCTAGAAGCGGCCAGCAGGCAAACATAACTACGACGACATGTGGCCGGCACCAAGGGGATTACTGTCCAAGATGTAGACCGGAAAAATATGGGTAGGGATGTTGGCGGTAGACGTTTTTTTTAATTTTACTTATTGGAATTTCTTTAATTACTACAAAACTACAAATGTAAACAATTTTTACTCCCTTTCTTTTAACTCGTAGTGTTTGTCTGTCTGCTTGGTTGGTTGCTTGCTTGTTAGCAAAACTGCATCGATCTTTCGACCACTTTCCGTCGTCCAATGGTGCTGAAACTTGGGCAGCAGACTTGTTGCGACTAGCAATACATTCTATCAAATTTTCAGCATCATAGCCTTTGGAAAAGTCAAGAATTCCTTTGACCAATTTGCGAATCGAAGAAAATATTTTACGTAATACATGGCTGCCTCTACCGGAAGAGACGGAAATAAATAAACTTTTCGGATATGTTCGTTATTACGAAATAAATAGAATGAAAACGACACAATGTAGCCGAAACAAAGCGAGTTATCCTTTATAGTTTTTGCGCGCCAAAGCTAGAAAAAAAAAGATGCGCAAAATTTTAGTGTGGGAATTCATAAGGTATGATATCACTTATATTTATTTTAAACTATCAAATTATAAATTAAATATAAACTTAGTTTACATAGAAAGGGAGCATAATAAAATTTTTATTTTTATGGGTTAGTTTTTTATAAGAACAATTCTTTGTTAATTTATTCTGTAAAGACTATGCATGTTCAGAGACAATAATAAGATTGGCCGCTTGAATTGATATTTCTGCTATTTGATAACTATCAAATAGTTAGTTTTGGAATTTCCGATCGCACTAAGTCCTCTAGACTTCCGGTTTAGTAATTCGCTATGATTTTCTCAATGGAAAATTAAGAATGAAATCGAAAGTTGTATAGAGCGGAACCCTTTAATGCAATCGTAGGAGCGTAGTAATTTAAGAATATAATTTAATAAATAGCCTTATTGGTTGCGAACGAAAAAAAAAGAAAATATAAGCTCTAAAAATAGAGCAAGCGGTCCATCTTATTATAGTCTATGGTATGTTTAATAAATTGTCATGCCTCTGCAAATACTGAATTTAATTTACCCCTCTCTCTTTCTTTCTAGTGTTAATTGTTTCTTCTTTTGCTCTCATTGTCTGTCTCTTACGTTTTGTCGCCCTTTCTACCATTCTTCCTTTCTATCATTCTTCCTTTCTATCATTCTCCCTTTCTATAATTCTTCCTTTCTATAATTCTTCCTTTCTATAATTCTTCCTTTCTATCATTCTCCCTTTCTATCATTCTTCCTTTCTATCATTCTTCCTTTCTATCATTCTTCCTTTCTATCATTCTTCCTTTCTATCATTCTTCCTTTCTATCATTCTTCCTTTCTATAATTCTTCCTTTCTATAATTCTTCCTTTCTATCATTCTCCCTTTCTATAATTCTTCCTTTCTATCATTCTCCCTTTCTATAATTCTTCCTTTCTATCATTCTTCCTTTCTATCATTCTTCCTTTCTATAATTCTTCCTTTCTATAATTCTTCCTTTCTATCATTCTTCCTTTCTATCATTCTTCCTTTCTATCATTCTTCCTTTCTATAATTCTTCCTTTCTATAATTCTTCCTTTCTATCATTCTCACTTTCTATAATTCTTCCTTTCTATCATTCTCCCTTTCTATAATTCTTCCTTTCTATCATTCTCCCTTTCTATAATTCTTCCTTTCTATAATTCTTCCTTTCTATCATTCTCCCTTTCTATAATTCTTCCTTTCTATCATTCTTCCTTTCTATAATTCTTCCTTTCTATCAATCTCCCTTTCTATCATTCTCCCTTTCTATAATTCTTCCTTTCTATCATTCTCCCTTTCTATAATTCTTCCTTTCTATAATTCTTCCTTTCTATCATTCTCCCTTTTCTATAATTCTTCCTTTCTATCATTCTCCCTTTCTATCATTCTTCCTTTCTATAATTCTTCCTTTCTATCATTCTCCCTTTTTATAATTCTTCCTTTCTATCATTCTCCCTTTCTAAAATTCTTCCTTTCTATCATTCTCCCTTTCTATAATTCTTCCTTTCTATCATTCTCCCTTTCTATAATTCTTCCTTTCTATAATTCTTCCTTTCTATCATTCTCCCTTTCTATAATTCTTCCTTTCTATCATTCTTCCTTTCTATAATTCTTCCTTTCTATCAATCTCCCTTTCTATCATTCTCCCTTTCTATAATTCTTCCTTTCTATCATTCTCCCTTTCTATAATTCTTCCTTTCTATCATTCTTCCTTTCTATAATTCTTCCTTTCTATCAATCTCCCTTTCTATAATTCTTCCTTTCTATAATTCTTCCTTTCTATCATTCTCCCTTTCTATAATTCTTCCTTTCTATCAATCTCCCTTTCTATAATTCTTCCTTTCTATAATTCTTCCTTTCTATCATTCTCCCTTTCTATAATTCTTCCTTTCTATCATTCTCCCTTTCTATCATTCTTCCTTTCTATCATTCTTCCTTTCTATCATTCTCCCTTTCTATAATTCTTCCTTTCTATCATTCTCCCTTTCTATCATTCTTCCTTTCTATCATTCTTCCTTTCTATCATTCTCCCTTTCTATCATTCTTCCTTTCTATCATTCTTCCTTTCTATCATTCTCCCTTTCTATAATTCTTCCTTTCTATCATTCTTCCTTTCTATCATTCTTCCTTTCTATCATTCTTCCTTTCTATCATTCTTCCTTTCTATCATTCTCCCTTTCTACCATTCTCCCTTTCTACCATTGTCCCTTTCTATAATTCTTCCTTTCTATCCTTCTTCCTTTCTATCATTCTTCCTTTCTATCATTCTTCCTTTCTATCATTCTTCCTTTCTATCATTCTTCCTTTCTATCAATCTTCCTTTCTATCATTCTTCCTTTCTATCATTCTTCCTTTCTATAATTCTTCCTTTCTACCATTCTCCCTTTCTACCATTCTCCCTTTCTATAATTCTTCCTTTCTATCATTCTTCCTTTCTATCATTCTTCCTTTCTATCAATCTTCCTTTCTATCATTCTTCCTTTCTATCAATCTTCCTTTCTATCATTCTTCCTTTCTATCATTCTTCCTTTCTATAATTCTTCCTTTCTACCATTCTCCCTTTCTACCATTCTCCCTTTCTATAATTCTTCCTTTCTATCATTCTTCCTTTCTATCATTCTTCCTTTCTATCAATCTTCCTTTCTATCATTCTTCCTTTCTATCATTCTTCCTTTCTATAATTCTTCCTTTCTACCATTCTCCCTTTCTACCATTCTCCCTTTCTATAATTCTTCCTTTCTATCATTCTTCCTTTCTATCATTCTTCCTTTCTATCAATCTTCCTTTCTATCATTCTTCCTTTCTATCATTCTTCCTTTCTATAATTCTTCCTTTCTACCATTCTCCCTTTCTACCATTCTCCCTTTCTATAATTCTTCCTTTCTATCATTCTTCCTTTCTATCATTCTTCCTTTCTATCATTCTTCCTTTCTATCATTCTTCCTTTCTATCATTCTTCCTTTCTATAATTCTTCCTTTCTATCATTCTTCCTTTCTATCATTCTTCCTTTCTATCATTCTCCCTTTCTATCATTCTTCCTTTCTATCATTCTTCCTTTCTATCATTCTTCCTTTCTATAATTCTCCCTTTCTATCATTCTTCCTTTCTATCATTCTTCCTTTCTATCATTCTTCCTTTCTATCATTCTCCCTTTCTATAATTCTTCCTTTCTATCATTCTCCCTTTCTATAATTCTTCCTTTCTATCATTCTCCCTTTCTACCATTCTCCCTTTCTATAATTCTTCCTTTCTATCATTCTTCCTTTCTATCATTCTTCCTTTCTATCATTCTTCCTTTCTATCATTCTTCCTTTCTATCATTCTTCCTTTCTATCATTCTTCCTTTCTATCATTCTTCCTTTCTATAATTCTTCCTTTCTATCATTCTTCCTTTCTATCATTCTTCCTTTCTATCATTCTTCCTTTCTATCATTCTCCCTTTCTATAATTCTCCCTTTCTATCATTCTTCCTTTCTATCATTCTTCCTTTCTATCATTCTTCCTTTCTATCATTCTCCCTTTCTATAATTCTCCCTTTCTATCATTCTTCCTTTCTATCATTCTTCCTTTCTACCATTCTCCCTTTCTATAATTCTTCCTTTCTATCATTCTTCCTTTCTATCATTCTTCCTTTCTATAATTCTTCCTTTCTATCATTCTTCCTTTCTATCATTCTTCCTTTCTATCATTCTTCCTTTCTATCATTCTTCCTTTCTATCATTCTCCCTTTCTATAATTCTTCCTTTCTATCATTCTTCCTTTCTATCATTCTCCCTTTCTATAATTCTCCCTTTCTATCATTCTTCCTTTCTATCATTCTTCCTTTCTATCATTCTTCCTTTCTATCATTCTCCCTTTCTATCATTCTTCCTTTCTATCATTCTTCCTTTCTATCATTTTTCCTTTCTATCATTCTTCCTTTCTATCATTCTTCCTTTCTATCATTCTTCCTTTCTATCATTCTTCCTTTCTATCATTCTTCCTTTCTATCATTCTCCCTTTCTATAATTCTTTCTTTCTATCATTCTTCCTTTCTATAATTCTTCCTTTCTATCATTCTCCCTTTCTATCATTCTTCCTTTCTATCATTCTTCCTTTCTATCAGTCTTCCTTTCTACCATTCTCCCTTTCTATCATTCTTCCTTTCTATCATTCTTCCTTTCTATCATTCTTCCTTTCTATCATTCTTCCTTTCTATCATTCTTCCTTTCTATCATTCTTCCTTTCTACCATTCTTCCTTTCTATCATTCTTCCTTTCTATCATTCTTCCTTTCTACCATTCTTCCTTTCTATCATTCTTCCTTTCTATCTTTCTCCCTTTCTACCATTCTCCCTGTCTATCATTCTCTCTATCTATCATTCTATCTATCTCCCTATCTCGTCCGGTCATTCTTGTTTTCTTAACGAGACACCTACACCACACTTCAAGTCTATAAGTTATAAGAGATAAGATCGTGGCGTATAAAAAACATTGATGACCCAATTCCTGAGTCGTAGTTGTGACCCCCACTGTTTTATTGTAACATAACTATCTGTGTCACTAACCAGACTCAGTATTACGTTCATCTGTCATTCTTTCTCCCACACAAACACACACCAATGTCCCATTGAACATGCTTGTAGCCACACATTCACATTAGTTAACACATAAATAAAACAAGCCCAAAACAAACACACACACACACACACAAACATAGACAAACCAATCCAGTAATGCGAAATTAGGCTAACCATACACATTTGTTACCTGAACATTTCTCATTTCTCGGAAAATTCATGAGAATAACGACACGTCTAGCTATCCTAACTTTTTCTTTTTCTCCTCTACCCCCCTTCCACTCCCCTTTAATTTTTATGTTATTCCCCCTCACCCCCACCCGCCCCTTTTTTTTCCTACGACTTTACCCAAAGTGCAATTTCAGACAGACATTTGTTCTCGATGCTTGAAATCAATGACAATCCAATTAAGGAGATATTTGCAGAGCTTGATCCAAAAGTTTACACATGGGGAGGAAAGGACCCACTCCCGCTGTGGCGCCCCGACAGAGTGGATGACGTCCTTGCTTAACATCCACACATTTGAATGTACACACCGACAAAACTCACACTTACACACTTACACACAAGCCGACACGTGCACACCAGGGTACCAACTAAGGCCTAAAATTTGAATTGCAACGGGAACAAAAGAAAAAAAACGCTTTTAATTATCGACAGCGAAATTTAATTTCAGCGAACTTGTTTGATTTTCACAGAGTTAAACATATTTGGCTAACAAATTTGGTAGGGATTTGTCCATTACTGTTTTTTGTATATTTTGTTGTTGTTGCTATGTTAAAAGTTGTGTAAATTTGTTTTCTACAAGTAGTACATTTAATAAGATTTAAAAATATCTTTGAAGGACAGAGTTCTATCTATCTTTCTATCTATCTATCTATCTATCTATCTATCTATCAATCTATCAATATATCAATTCATCAATCTATCAAGCTTTCAATCTATCAATCTATCAATCTATCATTCTATCAATTTATCAATCTATCAATTTATCAATCTATCAATTTATCAAACTAACAATTTATCAATTTATCAATCTATCTATATATCTATCTATCCATCCATCTATCTATCTATCTATAAAATCTATTAAGCTAGTAACTAACTATCTAACTATCGATATTTTTTTTCCAGCATTAAATCCCTTCCTCTTTGACTAATACATCTGCCAATGCAAATCACACCAAGAGAGCTCTGAGCATGCTAATTTATAGCATGGATAGAAGCGCTATAAGAAATGATCATTCGTAACTTATCTATATCTAACTAAACATTATTTATTGATTATCTAAATAGTGCATTAACCATTTATCTATCAGCTGTCTATCTATCTATCTATATTTAGTCTATCTAACTATTTACCTTTAATCTCCCCCAAGGGCACACTTAATTCCGTCGTCTCGCGAGACTAATGGAAGCTAACTTAACTTAGCCTTTAATCTATCTATTTATCATATATCTGTATCTCTATTAATGTATCATCTATCTTTTTGTTTTGTATCTAAAATGTCTCTCTCCATCATCTTATCAGTAAACATATGTCACTCTTTCCCCATCCCACTCTCTATAAATATATATACCGAGCCTTGAATGCTTGTATGTATTATTCATTTATCTATGTATGATATGTGTGTATGTGTGTGAAAGTACAGTGTGTATGTATGTGTGTGTATGTATGTATGTCTTCTTCTATTTAATATAACTGTTTTAAACGTTGTGATCGAATTAATATACTGGTTCATTTTCTCTGTATTTAGTAGTAAGCGTTATTGGCTTAATTAGTTTATAATAGGAAGTAAACTATTGGCATAAATTAACTTTTCCTTTTCAGGTGTCTACTATTTATTTTATCTTATATTTTACAGACGCCCCTTCCATGAAGAAGATTATTGCGTCATACGCTCTTCTGTGGTCAGAGTCTAGTCTTACATTTTTTAATTAATGTTTTAAATGATGTTAAGTTACTGGTTTTCCTGCTTTGTTCAGGCTACCCATTCCATGTCAGGATGCCACTCGGGAAGAAAGAGTACTTACAAGCGTTAGGGAAAATGTTTTTGTCTTTATGTTATCTGAGCATTGTTATTGTGTTGCATTTCAAAATAAGAATTTAATGCCTTATGTATTTATTATAACTACTTTAGTCTTTGCCCTTCTGTCCTCTAGTGATTTAGTGATTTGACTAATGGTGTTACTCTTTTCAGTTGTGAATATACGCTAGTAATGAACCTTGCAGCTCTTTTCTGATTTTTATTCTATTTTTTTTTTAAATATTTTCTTTAGGTGACGGGTCCCATACAGAAAATGCATATTCAATAAGGGGTCTAACTAATGTTAGATATCATTTTAGTTTTATGTTCTTATTACATTTGTAAAAGTTCTTTTTTTAAAGACTAATATTTTGTTAGATTTTTAATTAATTTAATCAATATGTGGATTTCAAGATCATTTATCATTTATTATAAATCCTAAGTACTTTGCACTTTTAGTTTGGGTTAGTTCTTTACTATGAATGAAGTAGTTTATAACCATTGTTTCCTTAGCTTGGGTACTCTTAAAAGTTGTCACTTTTTGGGGGAAAAGACATACTCCAGTTAAATTCCCATTTTTGTAACACCTCTAAGACTATTTGTCAGAGTGCACTATCTTTTTCTGTCTTTATTGTTCTATAAATTATTTAATCATCTGCAAAATAATCTTACTTTTGTTCCTGTGATGATGCAATTGTGTAAGTCATTAATATAAATTATAAATAGTAAGGCCCTAGAACAGTTCCTTTTGTATTTAAATTCAACGAAATTGGATTTTTTCGCATATAAATTTAATAAAATTAAATTTAAGCAAATTAGAATGCTAAAAAATAGAAAATATGTATTGTGATTGCCACACAATCATCTAGCGTGAATCGGTAATGGTGAAGGAAAGCTCTAATTAATTTTTTTCCCTTAGTCTCTTATTTAAGAACAAAATGCAGATTCGCTTATTAACATTTCAAAGTTGTTTTTTTACCAAGTGTTAACATTCGAACTCCCACCACAACATTTTCTTTAAATGTCATCCTTCAAAATAGTGTTTCTCAAACCGCATGACCCGACAGCTCAGCATAGCGAACTAGCGTGTGCACTCGACGCACGGCTCGATTCCTTGAGGTCATCACATAACAGACACTCATGCTCGTGAAACGAATGTGTGGTTTGTATGTGAAAAAAATGGGTGTGAGCAGGGCTGACTGTGAAGTGTCACATTATTCATGGTAATCGAGACGTTCTACGTATCCCTTCCCGCCGTGGGAGGCATACACTCATATCATCATCTCAACGATGCTTAAAACTCTGTAACGTTTACTTCCCATTGGTAACTTGAGTAAAATTACTACTACAATAATATAACGTATTTTTCTCGTGTAGGTATGGGAGTTTTTCCTAACTGGGGTTCGAATCCTTCTTTTTTTTGTGAGTTGCCAACTAAAATAATAACTGAAAAAATAATCTTTTATGGACAAGCATAGCTTTTATATACAATTAAAGCGACATCGAATCAATTTATTTTCACTTTTTTCCTAGAGGATTGGTTTCTGTGATAAATCAGATGACGATGAAACACAAACTATTGTAATAACGTGAAGATCATTGGCAGTGTTAAATTGACTCCGAAAAACGAAGTCATATTTTGGTTTCCTATGACATATAGAATCTTTTGTTTTTGGCAAGAGCTATGTTGTTTAAAGACTATTTTAACCCACATTATAAATTCGAGCAATAAATGAGGGCTTGTACCCTCGGCGAATAACTCGGTCACAATTTTCCTACTGTAATGACTTCTAATTGTATTTGCTTATATAATTCAGATCACAAACTAATCGGTTGTTATTAGTTTGTAGTGCAAGCTTCCTATAAGTTAGTCAAACATCCAAGCCAACAAATTTAATAAAATACTTTTTAAGCTACGCAGCTGGCCCTGGGTCAGTTGCATCCTCAACTAAGAGAACAGCCAATGCTGTAACAACGTAAGAAGAGAACAGCCAATGCTGTAACATCGTAAGAAGAGAACAGCCAATGCTGTAACATCGTAAGAAGAGAACATCCAATGCTGTAACATCGTAAGAAGAGAACAGCCAATGCTGTAACATCGTAAGAAGAGAACAGCCAATGCTGTAACATCGTAAGAAGAGAACAGCCAATGCTGTAACATCGTAAGAAGAGAACAGCCAATGCTGTAACATCGTAAGAAGAGAACAGCCAATGCTGTAACATCGTAAGAAGAGAACAGCCAATGCTGTAACAGTAGCTCTAATTCAGTCAAGGCTATAGTTGTATGTAGGGTCTGCCCCCAGAACCAGGTACAGAAACTGCAGAGGGTACACAACACTTCAGCTTGTTGCGGATGAAGGAACATATCACTCCAGGTTTATAAGATCTCCACCGGCACCATGGGATGAAGCGTATTATGCACAAAATTATCTCCCTTATCTATGAATGCATGAATGGTACTGCTCCTTCCTACCTTCAATGGCTCAAACCTAAGCATATGCATTCAAAGGTACTGCGCTCCTCATGACAGTTAAAAGTAAGAATAGACACGAAATGGGCCACAGTAGCCGAGCCGACTGCTCGTTCGAATGGCGATCCGAAGGTTCTGGGTTCGAATCCTGGTGCAGGCTAGAATTTTTCCCCCAGGACTTGAGGGTGTCCTTGAGTCTACCCAGCTCTGATGGGTACCTGCCATTAGTTGGGGTACAGTAAAGGCGGATGAGCATTGTGCTGGCCACACATCCCCTAGTATGCCGTGATCACAGAAACTGGTGAACGCTGCTTCACCAGTCCTATGATCAATTTGGTCCGAAGGGTACGCTTACTTTAATAGACACACAAAGATGTTACAAACATGCACGTTTGAGTCAATGACGCCTTTACCTCGAAAAAGGCTACCCCAAACACGAAGTGAAGTGAGACAAAATAGGGATTTTAAAATGAGTTTAAAAACCCTTTGTGTGTGTGTTTGTGTCTGTGCACCTTTCCTTCCCCTACATCGGCCACTGAAATTTATAAGAAGAGCTTACTGAGCATGCTAAATATAATATCATGAAGAGAAGTGATATATAAATAGCCATTATTATCTTCACCTTATCCAAGTTTTACATTAGCTCCGCACGATAACGTTTTTCACTAACAGGTTAATTTACTGACAATTTCTTTTTTTTTTTAAACAAATATATTGTCTAAATCTATGGTAGATTATGTTTAATCAATCTTTGTATCGTTTTGTTCTAGTGGACTTCTATAGATTTGGTCGTTGATTAAATAATTATGGTCTATAAGGTTAGTATTACTTTCGATTCAAAACTAAGAAAAAATAACGGGACTTGTTTTTTTATTAGTCAGTGAACATTTAAAGGAATGCTTTGTCCTAATTTGAGATTCAAATCTTAACGATATGTGTGTCTGTGTAAGTTTGGGTGTGTGTGTGTGTGTGTGTGTGTGTGTGTGTGTTTGGGTGTGTGTATTATCCTATGAAATTTAAGAGATACAATGTATTATGTCATTTATCTTGTCCAGGAAAGAAAAGAAAGAAAGATACGTGAGCTCTAGGCGTTGAAATTTAAGCTCTGGCATATGAGCCTTGGCATCTAAGCTCTGCTCCATAATGAGGATTTATTGTGTATGTATGTGTCTTATATAATTGATGTCAAAAATGCTGTTTTATTACCTGTATTACATATTGCTTACTATAGCTGACACTTTCGTGTTGTTTTGTTTTTTGCACTTGATAAATTATTACCACGTTTATATTTGTAAAGCTCATCGTGTATATCTCTCCAGTTCTTTCTCTCTCTCTCTCTCTCTTTCTCTCTCTCTCTCTCTCTCTCTCTTTCTCTCTCTCTCTCTCTCTTTCTCTCTCCTTCTTCATCTTTCTGTCTCTCACTATCAGTTTTACTTTTCTCTTCAAATTTTCTTTTTAAAGTTTCATTACTCCTTACTCTTCATGCCTGGTTTGGTCAACCTCTCTCTCTTTCAATCTTTCTCTCTCTCTCTCTCTCTCTCTCTCTCTCTGCCTGGTTTGGTCAGCCTCTCTTTCTTTTTACTCCCTTTATATTAACTTGCATTGTCTGTCTGCTAGCTTGTGCAAAACTTTGCATCAATTTTTCGAACACTTCCCGTTGTCCAATCGAGCTGAAACTTTGGCAGCAGACTTGTGCCGACTAATAATACATTCTATGAAATTTCCATTTTAAAAAACTTAATTATACTATAATTTTGATTTTTTTTTTTTTTTGGGGGGGGGGGGGGGAAATTTAGCAAACACTTCATAGATAAATGATATATGGTTTGGTTTCACGTTGAAAATGCCGGTCCAACCTTTTATGTTTTTTGTGGGCCAAAGCTAGAAAAAAAAAGGATGCGCTAAGATTTGACGTCATCAAACTTTGCGCTCTAGATTTGTAAACAATGTTCCTTACAAATTATGATAGGAAAATAATACTTAGTATCAAAGAAGATTAAAATAAAAGAATATTTCTTATAAATTATTTAATTACATGTTGATAAACTTAGTTTACAAATAGAGGGAGTATTATAAAAACTTGGTTTTTATGGGTTAGTTTATTTATCACCGTTTCTTACTTTCACACATTATCTCTGCTATCTTCCGTGAAAAGGTGGGAGGGTGATAAGGGTTCAGGTGTAAAACGAGACATTAGCCTGAAAGAAGCTCAATTTGAAACACCAACATCAACAAGATTAACCTCATGTCTAAGCAGTTCTGATGGTAGGCTACATTTCACTAGTTAGGCCCACTGATCACCAACGAACGTGAACAATGAACAACAATGAACAATGTTTATTTGCCACATAGTACATAGGTACAATAAAGACATAGTCAAAAACGTAAGAAAATTATAGCACTAGTGAATAATAAATTGAACAATAATAGTAATACAAATATTAGTATTAAAAATGAAGGTAATAAAAAATTATTCATTAAAGGTATCCTAAAAGAAAATTCAGGGGGGATAATTTAGTTTATAATACAATTTTTTGGGGGAAAAAAAAACAACAACTCAATTTACTAACATAGACATACATGTACATCACTTTCATTAGACCTGCACAGCATTAACATAGTGAGAACGATTATTTAAGAAATCATTGACAATTTTTCTTGCGGCTTTGTATATTACATTACTTCTACGACTATATCTCATTAACATTAATAACATAGTGACAAACCAACATGTTAATATACTTAAACGTTTCTAACTTTTTTCATTTTTTAAAAGCAGATAGGCTACTAATATTTTTGAAAATATGCTTAGTTTTTTAAGTTCTTTTAGATAACTAGAATTAAGCAGTTCCGACATTTTTTCTACATTAGGTCTGTTGTAGTAATATTTTTTAAGATAATTTTTTCGTTGGGAATTGAAGTGCACACATTGGAGTAAATAGTGAAATCCATCTCCTATATCTTTTAAGCAAAGGGGACATAATCCTAAATTATAATCTATTCTGGAGTGGCGACCCAGTTCAACAGGGAAATTATTATTACTTGTTCGTATTTTTAGTATATAGATAGCTTCTTTCAGATGTAATTTATTAAAAAAGGGTGGAATATTTTCCCAGTCAGATTTATATTTTAGAGCGCTATATAATTTACCTTTATTGATTATTTGCATACTCTCATAAAGTTCTTGTTTAGTATCTATTATATCTTGTTCTAACCAAATATATCCTAAACATTGTTCATTGTTCTCTAATTATTGTCTAAAACTGTTATTTACTTCGCTTTGCCTATCCATTTCGTTCTCTTTCAGTTTTCATCTTTTCTCTCTTTTCTTTATCGATATATTTCTTTTATCTCTCTTCCTCTCTTCTTTTCTCTTTCTCAATTAAAGACAGATCTTTCCTTCTTTATTTTTCTTTTCATTTCTCTTCTTGTAATTATTTCTTGTGTTTATTTCTTTCGTCTACATCTTTCTCTCTCTCTATTTTTCTCTTTGTTTCTCTCTTTCACTCCTGTCTATACTTCTTAATCTCTTCTCACTTCCACTTTCACTGCTCCTTTTCTCTCATTCTCTCTTCCCCTCTCCCCCCCCCCACTCACACCTTCCTTGTCTCTCCCCCTCTATCTCTCCCTCTATCTCTCCCTCTCTCCCTAAAACATACAAACATTAATTTATAGTCGTTTGGTCCTTATTTATACTTCATTATTACTGACTTGACATTTCTAAATTTGTCTGATTTTCTTTTACACATTTTTTATTTGATCTTTCTTTAATTTTCTTCGATTATTTTTCAGTCTGTCTTTTCAGTCAAAATCTCAGTCAGTCTGTTGATCTGTCTGTCTCGGCCTCTGACAGTTGTATGAACTTAAAGTTACAGTTTTTATATTTCATGACGCTCAATCATATTATACAATTATATTTCATGGCGCTCAATCATATTATACAATTATATTTCATGACGCTCAATCATATTATACATTTATATTTCATGACGCTCAATCATATTATATAATTATATTTCATGACGCTCAATCATATTATACAATTATATTTCATGACGCTCAATCATATTATACAATTATATTTCATGACGCTCAATCATATTATACAATTTTCACACGATTCACTTGTACCAACATTTCAATAACTCAAAAACATTTTCGTTGGCTTCGGGAAAACCTTCAAGACCGTATATGTTCTAACAGCTGATCAAAGGCTTTGGAAATTCCCAAATTGAATTCGTTCAAAATACACTCTACGGATTAGCTAATTAGAATAAAACACGAGCGCAATATTAATCTATTAAGTCAAGTAAAAATATGTTAACATACGAAAAAAAAAAGAATGTTCCTTATAATTCCAAGAAGCCCGAAAAGAGAGTTTACAAAGTTCGGAAAATATTTGTTTAGTCTAGAAATAATCAGGGGCGAAGCCAGAAATTTTTTCCAGGTTGGGGCTAAACAAATATTTACCAAATACCAGGGGGGGCTAAACTTTCGCGTGACAAAGATTTACCAAATTTTTAGCAAATTTAGTGCATATTTTTAAAAAATCAGTTGAAAAAAATATTTTTTTTAAATTCCAGGGGGGGCTTAGCCCCCCTCAGCCCCCCCCCCTGTGGCTTCGCCCCTGGAAATAATTGTCATATAATTGTTGCTAAAGAATTGAAGGACAAAAAATAATGTTTAGACAAAGAAACTGTTTCTTAATAAAAAGAAAATATCAAAAAATGATTGTGCTTTATGATATAGCATACCTGCTATAGATCTACATTGTAAAAGCACTTAAAAACTCATTATTTCAAGATTTATCTTAGTTAACAGTTAAACAAGCTTTAGACCCCTACTGATTACTTATAGGTTGGGTCAGTTAATGCTACATTTATTTGATTT
Organism: Anisus vortex; assembly: GCA_949126835.1. Taxonomy (NCBI): domain Eukaryota; kingdom Metazoa; phylum Mollusca; class Gastropoda; family Planorbidae; genus Anisus; species Anisus vortex. Next base: position 33,900,663 of record OX421507.1, read on the forward strand.
TTTTTTATCATTAGTTAGCTTTGTCACCTAGCCTAGAGTAATGTTCGTGTTCTTAGTTGTATCATAGACTATAATATACATGGACCGCTTGCTTTAGTATTTCTGCTATATGATGACTTGAAACACTGATTTTCGGAATTCCCTATTCTAAATAACGTAATTGCTATACAGGAAATAAAGTTATTGAAATACAAGTTCCGTTTTATTTAATCGCTATGATTTTCTCAATGAAAAATTAAAATCAAAAGTTGTACAGAGCGGAAACATTTATAGATCAGTGTTGTGTGCGCACGGGAAAAAGAACATAAGCTCTAAAAATAGAGCAGTCGGTCCATCTTGGAAATTACCCTTACGTTAGTTTAAACCGCTTTAAAATGTACCTGTATTTATAGTTACGGGGGATTTAAAATAAATTAAAATTGTAAATTGAATCATTTCAATGAGGTCATTGACACTTTTCAAAGGGGGGGAACCCGATTTCCATAGTCTCCTAGTTATTAACAATTCTAAAACATCGTGTTCAACATCATAGCGATGTTCAGATAAAGGCTTTTAATAATCTTAATGTCGTTTCCGTTCAAGAACCTTTTATGTATGCGTATATTCATTATCACTCCAAAGTTGGATCAGAGAAATGAGACAGTGAGTTCTTCAAATGGGTAAAAGTGGGCGGATGAGATAGAAAGAGGGGGGGGGGGGCGGTACTTTTCAAAAACAATTGTATTAGATCACGTGTCAGACTTGCGTCAGTTCACCGTCTGTCCCTCCTCCTCCCACACTACACTCAGTGAACTACAACAACATCAAGACAAACAAAAGAATAACTGTGATCGACTTTGGTTTCACGAGTACGTCTGCCCTACGACTTTTTCTACACTCGTCGCACTTATCAACATTTAGAACTGGAGGGGGTCGAGATTCAGATGTCAAAAGATGACTTTTAAGATGACTATAACCCGCTTCTATCTGCGTCATTGGACTTACGTTACTGGAGTATTTAGTGTTGGCTTTATTACATCCATTGCCTCGGGTGTGGTCGGGATAAGACTGGGACACATTTTGGACATTTCTAGTGGGAAAAACTGGAGTATTGGGTTTCCACAAAAAAAAAAAGGACTTCAGCTTCCTTGCAAATCCTAGTAAAAGATTTACTCAATGAAATAAATGAAGAAACGGATGAACGTTTGTTGTTAAAAGTTCAAACCCAGCTTTAGGCTATTACATCTCATGATTGCGTTTAATTTTTTGCGAGATTGTTCATTCCTTTGTCTCGCCACCTTTCTGATCTGCCCATCATCTCTAGCTTACCACTAACTCAATTACTGATTATTATACGATTATAACAACATGTTTCTTTGCGTTTTATATGAAGACTATTTACTTTACTGAGCGTGTAACATTAGTGTGTTCTGTAGCAGCAATAAGCACGCTTGATTCATTATCACCGATACACGTGTAAAGTGTCCATTGGCAGTTTCATGTCACTGACAATAAATCTATCGTTTTCACTCACATGCTAATAAATAAGATCTTTAAAGCTATATCTAATCGTAGACTAGTTCGTTCAATATTTTTTCCATAACACTTTTCTTATCCCTTATGCAAGAATAAATGCATATAGGTATGTCTTTCTTCCAGAGTGGCATCCGGGCATAGAATGGACTGCCTGAACAAACCAGGAAAACCAGTAACGTAACATCTTTTAAAACTGTTTAATAAAGATGCAAGACTAGACTCGGACCACGGATGGGCGAATGACGCAAAAATCTTCTTTATAGAAGGAGCGTCTGTAATATATAAGATAAGTAAAAAAACTCACATATCTTGTAGGAAAATAAAAACGGCGATAAGAGAAGAAATATTTACGAAACAAAAGAACATTTTAACATTTTAATAGATATAATAATAATAATAATAATAATAATAATAACGGTGCTTATATAGCGCATATCCCGTTGGTGACAGTTCTATGCGCAGACGACAGTTACAGAATACAGACAGACAACGAAATATATAGTAATACGCTAATTCTGCTGACGAAATAGGTGAGTCTTCAGCCGGCTCCTGAAGGTGTCATAGCTAGGGCTCTGGCGAAGCTGTAGTGGGAGATATAAGTGCAAGCGTGTGCAATTATGTTTGGATTTCTTGTGTAAATATTTTAGAATGCTGCGTTTTGGTCGTCAAGCGTCTGGTTGTTTATTATTTCAAGACAAGTCTGCCTTAACCAAATCTTATAAAAGTTTAGGCTAGAATCTAGATCTTTTCCTGTCTGTCCGCTTGGCAGGAGGTGAGTGTGGAAGAGAGGGGGGGGGGGATAAAGTGACGCTAACGTTTGGATTAGTCTTTTCAGAAAATGAATTCCCTGAGGACACGATAGGCTCTGTGGACATGATTGGCCCTGTGTACATGATAGGCCCTGTGGACATGATAGGATTTTTGGAGTCCTGAGTCTTAAAGCAATACGCATCCAGTACAGATAGGCCAACACACATCATCATAACACATAAATCACATTGAACTTCTGGTCCTAAATGAAATAGTTAAAATATGTTATGTACATCGCTGAGCACGCAAAAACAAAAAAACAGAAGCGTGTACAGTAAAAAAAAAGTCAGTGATCTGGCCACATAATCTCCACGTTACGTTGACCGACATATCATTATCTAAGCCCAGGTTTAACTGTATACATGTATTGTCTTCAAACTAATAAAGCACTGAAAAGATAAAATACATAAAATGAAAACAAAACTACAACAGCCACCTTAGGAAACAAACAGCAATAATCTATTGGAGATTCTAATTGCATGCACGGGAATTCCCTAAATCACTCGATCATGTGAACCTGCAGTTGCCGATAATCTGATCTTCTCGACATCTCCGGGACTAAAACGTCATTGTCACGTGAATCCCATCTGCAGTAAACCCAACGACCTGGTCACATGAGCGTGTCTCAACAAATAGAAACAATTGGATTACGTTATCAAGAGCAGCAACGAAATTGTTAGTTGTTTTTTGTTTTGTTTTGTTGTTGTTGTTTTTTTGCACCAAAAAAAAACCAAAACCTAAAAAAAAGTATCCAGTCGGACCAGATTGATCCATAGGGCGGTGAAGCAGCGTTCACCAGTTTCTGTGGCCACGGCATACTAGGCGATTGTGTGGCCAGCACTATACACACCCGCCTTTACTTTACCCCCAATTAAGATCAGGTACCCATCATAGCTTGCTTGGTAGACTCCGGGACACCCCTCCTGACCAGAGAAATAAATCCTAGCCTTCAACATAATTCAAACCCAGGACCTTCGGTACGCCAGCCAAGCGCGCTCCAAAACGCTATAAACACTCCCCAAAAAAAGACTTGTATAATATTAAATACATGTTTGTTGCTTTAAATAAAAACCTTAGAGCGCACCAATGACATTTTGACGTTATAGAAATCTCATAGCGTCTCGCGTTACAACAATAATATTACCTTTCACAATACATTAGATGGGGGCATGTGGCCGAGCGGCAGCGCGTTTCGTTGGCGTTCGGAAGGTCCTGGGTTTAAATCCCTCTTGAGGGTGTCACTGAGTCTATCCAGCTCTGATGGATACCTGACTTTAGCTGGGGTAAAGTAAAGGCGGCTGGCCATTGTGCTGGCAACACAATCCCCTAGTATGACGTGGCCACAGAAACTGGTGAACGCTGTTTCAGGGGCCCTATGTATCGAGTTTGTCCGACCAGATACTATACTTTACAATATATTATGGGAGGGTAAGAAATTAGAGTTTAGTATAGGTTCAATCGAAAAACACCGAAAAAAAGGGCCTTTCAAATCAGCAGACTTGGTAAGAGTTACAAAAGAGATTATTTATAGAGAAAATCGTTGAAGCGTATTACATTTAATAAAAAATTGTGTTTGTGATTATAATGCTTTTTATTTACATTTATATCAAATTCAATATTTTATTACTAAACTATCACATTTATGGCAATTATTGATTGACATTAACACTTTGGATCTATTTATTTTGATCTCAGTTTAACTGAGAAGTTCTTTAATGTTTTTTTCGTGTTTATGATTATCATCCTTTTTATTTGCATTTATATCAATTACAATCTTTTATTAGTCTACATAACTTAAACAATTATGGTAGGCTAATTATTGTCTAATGTCTTAACATTATTTTGGTACCGTACTCAAGATGAGGAACTAACGCTAATCTAAATTATATTGTGATCTCAGTTTACTGAGATGGACTTTTTTTTTTTTTTTTTTTTTTTTTTTTTTTTTTTTTTTTTTTTTTTTTTTTTTTTTTCCAAATATGTTTATTCAAGTTTAAGATTTTACATGTACAATCTCATATATTTTACAATGAAGAAAAGAGGAGAGAAGAACATAATTGTTGTTTGTGATGTTTTTTAATGTATGTGTAGTTAAATTGTGGACTCTTTCCCAGGTCGTAACGGGGTCTCCACAGTATTATGAAGAAGAAGAAGATAAAATATTGAACGTGAAAATGAAATAGCACAGGAAAAGGAAGTACAATAAGAAAGCTGTTTGATTTCAATCTTTAGATTTTAATCAACGATGGAGAATAGTAAATTACGAAAATTGAAAATGTAGATGTAGGCCTATATGTATTCAAATAAAAGATTACATCGCTTACATTTTATTAAACTGATGGAAATGTAGGCCTATATGTATTCAAATAAAAGATTACATCACTTACATTTTTTTATTCAACTGATGAAAATGTAGGCCTATATGTATTCAAATAAAAGATTACATCACTTACATTTTATTAAACTGATGGAAATATCTCTCTCTCTCTATATAAAAGAAGCAAACAAAACAAAACAAAAAAATGTATTCTTCGCCCCCTAAAAGAAAGCTTTTACCCCCCCCCCCCCCCCGGCCCATCTTTTTCTAAAAAGAATCAAAATCAAACTGGATGTTAAAAAAAAAATATTTTGTTTTCCCATTAGACAAACAGCACGTGAAGAAAGAAAAGAATGGACAATACCAACATCTAGTTGCCATTGTTGAACTCTTTTCAGCTGCTCATTCAGTTTAAAAGAAAATAAATTGAACTTTGTTCAGACTCTATGTTATATAATATAATGGGTGGGAGCCAACTGATTTAATAAGCTGTAGCTTGTTCAACAGAACATTAGCTTAATGGTTTGTATTATATTCTTTAAAGACGCTCATTGTGAGTAAATGAATCTTTTTTTAGGTGAATGAAAACTACGACGACTGTTATTGATTTAAAGACTAAGTAATTTTATCTATGAAAAGGAAGTCATGATTAAATTATTATATTTCTTATTGTAATTATTGATATTTTAGACATTTGTCATGCTTCTAATTCATTTCTGTTACTCTTTTTCAGTTGTGTCTTCCTTAAATCGATGCACTTTGAATTAAATATATTTTATGTAATAATAAAGTTACCAAATTAGGAACTATATCTCTTTCTTCCCGAGTGACATCTGGGCATGGAATCGGTTGCTTGCAAGACTGGAATCGGACCACGGATGACCGTAGGACGCAATGATCTTCTTTATAGAAGGAGCGTCTGTAATATATACGATTAGATTAAGAGTCATACGTTTATTTTTGGTTCGAGGAAGTAATTTGTTTCAAGTCTGCTTCTAATGTGTAGCGCAGTGTTCACTGGTATGCATGATTCTTAAATGTCCAGTTGCCTGGATGAACCGAGGCCCGGTAAACCGAGGCTGATTATATCAAGGTTTTACAGTAATCCTCGCACTCATACGTATTACGATTTGGTGTTAAGCCTGGGCCACGTCCATAGGAGAGAGCAAATGTTGACGTCAAATGTTTTGATTTGAACAACAACAATCAAATACACTTGTTCATATTTTTTGTCTGTTTTCATTCATCTGTCTGTAATTAAGAATCGTTTATTTTGTGACTTGACAACTACTTTACAACTAGAATGAAATATAAACAAATCTGTGTCAATTGCGGCCCATGTTTTTGTTCAGGATTTTGTTGTTGTTTTGTTTGTAATGTCTTTGAAAGGAATTTACATTTAAATTTGTAAGAACCCTATAATTGAAACATAAACACGTCAGAAATATTTTTTTTATTGATTTAAAGTTGGCAGGAACAAGTTTTTTTTTCTTTATATTTAGATCTCGATGATTCTATTTTACTCTGCATCCCAAATGTTGAAGGCAGTGGCTCCCAAAATAAATTTCAATGGGGTCGCTCTTTTTGTAGTAAGGTTTTCACATTGCGCCTTGGAAATCACAACATTCAATGATAAAAAATCAAGCAATTAAGATCGTTCTAAAAAATCTTTGCATTATTTCAAGGAACATTTTAAAAGATGCTTTGATTTACTCCCAACATATACTTAAATAGACAAAGTGATAATAATTGTATATTTAGAAAAAAAAATTAGCCTACCTGAACGAGTTCTGGTGGTAGGAAAAACTGCACTATAAAAAGATAATTTTTGTGTGTGGTTAAGTTCGATTTTTCTTTTTTTTATGGCTGGAAACCGGAAATATCTTTGCAAAGCTAATTGACCCACTTTCCGTTATCACATAGGGTTGCTATTCGGCACATAGACTTTTGAGGGCTGAGTCATGACAACACATGATGGCACGTATTTCAGCTAAACTCTGGCTCATTTGTTGATTTAGCTATAAAGGGGGCTAAATGAGGTATTTCAGGTCCAGTGGGACTAATAATGTCTTTCAGTTCCACTGCGACAATTGATGTTTTTCAATTTAAATCTGACCTATATAGGTTTACTAGACGGAGTTTGAGTTCAGTGATGTATTACAGCACCAGTGTGGCGCAATTAGCGCAGCGGCGAGCATACAAATGGTAAAACGAAACAAAATGGCTGCCATCACATAATGGCTCCGATAGTGATCAGCAGACGATTGAACAGTAATGAAAGGGAGTGAACTGTGGTGGGGAGGGGGGGGGGGGACTCAATTAACTCCCCTGACATGACACTCATCGAGAACCTCCAAAAAAATTAACACCAACAATAACCAACATTATATCATGACTGACTGAAATGTATATCTCCACGCTCTGATATCATTGCTTCAGTTAAATAACTCACAATATGACAGCAACATTGTCAATAACACTTAATGTAATTGAAGCTACTAGAAAGCATATTAAAATTTGAAATATAAACAAACAACCACCCGATAATAAAACACGATTAGATGGTCCGGGGAAAGATTGTGCGCTGGGAAGGGGGGAACGAATAGATTTTTTTTTGCTTTAGAGCGCTCTGTTCATCAAACCCCGGCTATTTTTCTCATGATTCGCAGATTTCAATAGTGATTTTACATGAAGTTTGATTAATCTGATTTCCTGTTTAATATGGCGGATTTCAAGATTAAGACGTGATGTTTGGGACTAACCAGTTGATCTAAAATACCCATGGCACCATTTTAAGACTCTGATTAATAATCGATTTCGTCTGTACTAAAACAGAAAAAATACAGTAAAAAGATTTAATGTGCTATGATTTATTACAACTTTTCAAACCTTTATTACCCGGCGTTTTTAATGTCACCATAAAAAATATTTATTTGAGACTCCTTGTAGGTTTCATGGGTTTGAATAGTAAGTTTGTTGGTTAACTAGGTGAATGGTTGGTTTACTAGGTGAATGGTTGGTTTAGTTTAAGGGTTGGTTTAAAAGGTGAATGGTTGGTGTTAAAGTTCAGATTTGTGTTCACTATAACATGATGTCAAGAGTTAGATAGAGAAGTTTTTCTCTAATTTAACAAATGTCTTGAGGTGTTCACAAAAGGGAAATAATTTAAAAACATAAGAAAGCATGAATTTGTATGAGTGAATAAAAGTTAACAAGGGAGATAAAATTGTAACATAAAGTTAGTACATGTTAGATACGCAAGAAAGAAAAAAATATCTTATGCAATTTTCTGTAAAATATATTGTAAGGTATCAAAAATAGAAAAATATTCGAGATGAAGTGACATCGAAACGACAATAACACTAGTATATATTCTCTTGTACATTACAGACGCTCCTTCTATATAGAAGATTATTGCGTCTTATCTTATCTTATACATTACAGACGCTCCTTCTATAAAGAAGATTATTGCGTCCTACGCTCATCCGTGGTCCGAGTCTAGTCTTGCATTTTTATTAATGTTTTAAATGATGTTAGGTTATTGGTTTTCCTGGTTTGTTCAGGCAACCCATTCCATGCCCGAATGCCACTCGGGAAGAAAGAGTACTTATATGCATTTGTTCTCGCATAAGGGACAAAGAAGGTGTTTTTGTCTTTATGTTTATCTGAGCTTTGCAACAGATTGTTATTGGGTTGTATTTCTAAATTAGAGTTTAATGCCTTATGTATTATTACTACTTTACTCTTTGCCCTTCTGTCCTCTAGTGTTTCTAGGTTTAGTGATTTGACTAATGGTGTTACTCTTGTCAATTGGGAATATTCACTAGTTATAAGCCTTGCAGCTCTTTTTTGAATTTGTTCTATTTTTTTAATGTTTTCTTTAGTAGATGGGTCCCATACAGATCCTGCATATTCTAGTATAGGCCTAACTAATGTGAGATAGCATTTTAGTTTTATATTCTTATTACATTTGTAAAAGTTCCTTTTTATGAATCCTAATGTTTTGTTTGATTTTGTAATTACTTCATAAAAGTGAGAGTTCCAAGATAACTTATCATTTATTATTACTCCTAGATACTTAGCATTGCTAGTTTGAGTTAGTTCTTTACCATGAATGAAGTAGTTTGTTATTATTTGTTTCCTTTTCTTGGATACCCTTATCAGTTGGCATTTTTCTGGGTGAAAAGACATACTCCAGTTTGATTCCCATTTTTGTAGTTCATGTAGGTCTTTTTGTAAAAGTTCACTATCTTTTCCTGTCTTTATTATTCTATAAATTATGCAATCATCGGCAAATAATCTTACTTTTGTGCCTGTGTTGATGCAATTTGGCAGATCATTAATGTAAATTAGAAATAGTAGGGGCCCTAGAACAGTTCCTTGTGGAACTCCTGAGTTTACTGTTATTGGTGATGACTTAGAGCCATTTATTATCACTGTTTGTTCTCTGCCTATAAGAAAGTCCTGAATCCACCAATGTAAGGGACCAGAGATACCAAAGTATTTAAGTTTTTTAAGAAGACTAGAATGATGAACTTTATCAAATGCTTTTGAAAAATCTAGTAATATAGCATCAATTTGGTTGTTATTATCTAATCCCTTAGACAATTCATCTATTAAGCCTATCAATTGAGTCTCACATGATCTATTTTTCCTGAAGCCATGTTGGTGTGGGCACAGTGCATTTAGTTTGTCTAGATGATTTACTATACTACTATATATTATATGTTCAAGTAATTTACATGTTATGCTTGTTAGAGAAACAGGTCTATAATTTCCGGGGTCAGATTTATCTCCTTTTTTGAAAAGGGGGGTTACATTGGCTAATTTCCAATCTTTGGGCACTTTGCCCTGGTTTAGAGAGGCCTGAAAAAGTATTTTAAAGATTGGAGATATTTCATTAGTTAGTTCTTTAAGCAGTCTTGCTGGTATTTCATCTGGACCAGAAGCTTTGTTTACTTTTAAGTTGGTTAGGAGTTGTTTAATGCCTTTTTCATCTACATTTATATTTCCTATCTCTTCTAGTTTGTTTAAATTTATAAATATTTCTTTGTCACCTGGATTTGAAAAAGATGATGCAAAGTGTGTGTTTAGGATATTAGCTTTAGTTTCATTATCATTATAAGTTTCATTGTTTTGGCCTTTTAGTAGAACTATGCCTGTAGTGTCCATTTTTCTTGATTTAATGTAGGACCATAAGTTTTTATTATTATCTTTAGAAATTACATTGTTTACATATTCATTCTGCAGCTGTCTGCTTAGTTTCTGAGTTAAATGTTTAATTTTTAGGTATTTTTTATGTAGTCTAATTGAATTAGTTGTCTTAAACTTTTTGAATAGATTTTCTTTTTGTTTACACAGTTTCCTTAGTTTAGTGTTAAACCAACATTTGTTAATTTTATTTGAGCGTCCTACGCTCATCCGTGGTCCTATTGTAGTCTTGCATTTTTATGAGTGTTTTAAAATTATGTTAAGTTACTGGTTTTCCTGGCTTTCCCAGGCAACCCATTCCATGCCCGAATGCCGCTCAGAAAGTAAGAGTGCTTATATACATTTGTTCTCGAATAAGGGATAAGGAAAGTGTTTATGTCCTTATGTTTATCTGAGCATTGAAACATGTAGTTATTGGGTTGTATTTCTAAATTAGAGTTTAATATATTATGTAGTATTACTACTTTACTCTATACATATAACAAACATATTAACATGGAGCTCATATACATAAAGAACTATAGCTGCAGATCACACACACAAACATAACACTGGGAAGTTTATATTTTGAGTCCTGCTAAATCATCTACAACCTAGATTTCTAGATGACTAGCTTGTGGTGGCTTCATTTACAGTACATTATGGCAAATAGAGCAGGAGAAAATAACTCAAGGGAATCGAAATACAACGTGCCGTAGCTTTACTGATGATCCAACGATTAATTCCCCTGAATAAGAAAATAAGCAAAACTATTGATTTATCTACCCATCAATATACCTCCGTCAGATGCGACCGTTTGTCTGAATATTTTCCTATCAATAAGCCATAATTCTTCATTTATCCGTTTAGATGAGCCAGCAATTTTTTTTTATATTATCTTCCCACATTTTCTTTTTGACGTCATCATCGATAGATATAAAAAAAATGGCGGCTGTATTATTAGAAATAGAAAATTGATGGATTATAAAAGCCAACATGGGACTGTACTCTCTTTACTCACCTTATAACTTGAGAAGCTATTATGATGGAGTTCGAATCCTGGTGAAGGCTAGGTCTTGTTCTCAGGTCCGGAGGGTGTCCCCGAGTCCACCAAGCTCTGATGGGTATCTGACTTTAGGGAGAGAATCTGGGACAAGAGAATCTTTGAAAAAGGACTTAAAAACCTTTCTCTTTGGCTAATACATCTGCCGCTGTAAATCACACCAAGAGCGCACTGAGCATGCTAATTTAATAGCATGGATAGAATTCGCTATAAGAAATGCCCATTATTATTATTATTATTATTATTATTAAAGTAAAGGCGACTAGGCATTGTGGTCGCCACACAATGCGCTAGTACGCCGTGGCCACAGAAAGTGATAACGGCTGCTTCACAAGCCCTACGGATCAATTGGGTCAGACGGGATACTTTACATTTTTTTAAAAGATATAATAACAGAGATAGAGTGAGATAGAGAGAGAGAGGCAAATTTAGATGGAGAGAGGAAATAACAAGAAAGAGATAGAGGAAAGAATATAAAAAAATGACATTGATGTCAGCCTCTATTTATCCTTATAATTTAATGTCTAAAAATAGTTACAACAGTTTTTTTGTAAAGACATTACAAAAGAAATTTAATTAAAACTGAAATTGGAAATCAGATCGATTGGTACTCAGGACTTAAACGGAAGCCAAACTACTCGATAATGCCTTCAGTTTTAGTGCAGTGACCATTTCTCTTCTTGACCAAGCATTGTTTATATATTCTCTCGAGTCTAGTGTTGTTTGGAAGAAGAACACATGGAAGAAGAACACATTGAAGAAGAACACATTGAAGAAGAACACTTTGAAGAAGAACAAATTGAAGAAGAACACATTGAAGAAGAACACATTGAAGAAGAACACATTGAAGAAGAACACATTGAAGAAGAACACTTTGAAGAAGAACACATTGAAGAAGAACACATTGAAGAAGAACACATTGAAGAAGAACACATTGAAGAAGAACACATTGAAGAAGAACACATTGAAGAAGAACACATTGAAGAAGAACACATTGAAAAAGAACACATTGAAGAAGAACGCATTGTTAAACCGCATTGAAAAATGACAACTGTTGGTCCACTCTTAAAGCAATCAAACAAGAAATTACTCAATACAACAAATCTAAATAATATATCAGCCTAATTAGCTCAATAAATGTTTTGTTTGAAGGTAGTCTACTGTAACCAATATTTATACAAATATACTATAAAAAAAATGGTTACTCTTTCCATATTAATCTACATGTATCTATAAACAGTCAGACTTAAGTCAACAATTTAAATACATGTGGAAAACACTTTATTGGCCAATATATACTCCCTTGACCTTGACCTATACTGATCATCGTTCAAACTGAAGCTGACAAAATCTACTGCGTCTAAAACTTAGAAAGAAATCAGTGAAAGTTTCTGGCTCTAAACTTGAATATAAATCTATTTATTGAATATAAACTTGAATATAAATCTATTTATCCTATATATTGGACACGGTGGCATGGTTGCAGAGTGCTGGGACTGCATTAGTCTGAGGAATCTATCCATCAAGACACCAGTAGACTAAATTCTTGTATATGCAGTTACCACGAAAAACTGAGTATATGGGTCAAACAAAAAAGACCTCCCTAGTTTCTATTGCCACAGTATGCAATGAGATTGTAGGCCCTGCACAACATCTTGCCAAGTGTTTTTATTTTTTCTCCAAAAGTATATTTTAAAAAATGTAATTAGGTAACAATCATTGTAAGAACCATTAAGTCCATCTACGATCTATAAGACTTGGTAAGCTAGTTGTCTACAATATTTTCTCTATTAGCTTGGTAAAACCATTAAAAACAAGTTTACAAAATTCAATAATTGAAAAGCGTTTCTAAAACAAAATATGAAAAGATGTTTGGTCGGTTCTAAATGTTAACCGGGCTCTGTCGGTTCCATTACGGACCACAAGTGTTACTTGCAGGTTTAAAAAGATTAAAAACACCAGAGTCGGACTTTGAAAAATTAGGGAACAATTATTATAAATATTGTAACAGGGCGGCATGAGTAATTCCTTTCAGGGGAGAACACTAAGGGGGGGACAATCCTTTAAAGTGTTTCTCGTTTCAGACAGTGTGGTTGTACTCTTAGGTCGATAGACGAAAAAACGGGCTGAGATAATCTTGCAGACTTGCAGAAGTTTCCTGACACCCGAGACTGGAAAGGATTAGTGTGGCTTAGAGCATGCTCAATTTTGGATGATCTTTTGACACCTGTGGTTCACAAGTTTGATCAATAAATCGAGGAACCCCCGTGCTACTGATTGGAAGATTTAAAATCTCAAGAATGTTCTGCAAGCCAGTTGTAAGGAGTCGTAAGATGGAAATAATGACAGAGAACAGACAGACCGACGCCATAAATGTACTTTGCGGACAAGAATGCGAAACGTTGAGCTGTGGAGTTCTTGAGGACGTTTGATATTGTGAGATAGAAGACTTGTCTGTTAGCTCTACTTTAAATGATCTGTGGGATGTGGAATAAAGCCAAGCTATTGCCCTCACGATTGAGCGTCAATTATTCTGTATATTGAAGTTAAAGTTCACGCAGTGTTCAAATTGTTCATACAGTAATACATCCATGTTACAGGAAGCTACATTAAAACGCTAGAGATGTAGGCGGCAGTGGCGTTGATTGGGGGAAATAATGCTTGGGGCGCCTGAGGTTGACATTGGAGCCTGTTTAGAATGGCAATTGTTTATAATTATTACTAGCCTTACGTACGTAGAGATTAATATAGGGTCAGTGTTGCATTTATTCGAACGTTGGCGTCTGAACTAACTGACCTCTACTGCCCCTTCTAGTTATGTAGGCAATATGCATTGTTTGTGCAGTGAACTCGCATAGTTATTTAACAGCAACTTACAAACATATAATAAAGTATACAGTAGCCATTGTACTAATTCACAGAAAAATAATACCTTATCTAATACATTTCAGAAACTCATTCTATAAAGAAGATTTTTTGCGCCCTACGTACATCCGTGGTTGGAGTCTAGTCCTGAATTTGTATAAGTGTTTTAAATGCTGTTAAGTTACTGATTTTCATGGTTGGTTCAGACATCTCATTCAATGACCGAATGCCACTCGTATATTGCTCGAAGAAGTATATTAATGCTGTTAAAATCATAGACCGTAAACATCTTTAATTTTTTTTTGTTTGGATATTGCCTTACTTCAAACATTATTTATTGTAATTTAATTGTCTAAAAAGTGTTGAATAGCAAAACCAAGAGGAAAACAAAGTAATATTGATTATTTGTCTATCAAATTCGTAAAAACAAAACAAAAAAAAAACAAAGAAAGAAAATTGGTTATGGTACATTAGATACACCACGGCTAATTAACGCCGCTGTAGCTAATGAATGGGTCAGATATTGATGTGTTGGCATTTGGGAGTAAATGCATGTGGGGGAGGTAGGGGGGTGGGACCTTTTGTGACAGCGTAATTTGCCATGTCTAGGAAAACGACAAAAACACCACCAACAACATAACACCAACAGCAACACTTGAAGTAGATAAGGTCATGGACATTGCTAGACAATTATGTAGTGTCATGTAGTGGTGAGGAAGAGATTTTGATCTTGAGTAATGTGAATATTATATGGAGGGAATTGTTGGAGACGAAGTATACGAAGTAAGAAAAAACTCTATTGACGATATCTATTCAATATGGCGCATCGCTTCATAAAATTTGGCCTTTACAACTATACAATATATATATATATATATATATATATATATATATATATACATGTAGCAAACTAGTTTAGACACGTTTCCGAAATACGTAATAAATATTTTATAAGAAAAATGAAGACAAAAAATATAGTGACGTAGAAAATGCAGTTCTTTTAACTGTCAACTGTTCAGTTAATAAGTCTATTTTTATTGTAATATATTTAAAGAAATTAGTATTTAGTGATATAACATTTGATGATGAAGTGAAATTACGATATTTATTATTTAACTATAACTTCTCAGGCATTTTTGTATCTCTTTAAAGAAATCACATGAGTGAGTGAGTGAGTGAGTGAGTGAGTGAGTGAGTGAGTGAGTGAGTGAGTGAGTGAGTGAGTGAGTGAGTGAGTGAGTGAGTGAGTGAGTGAGTGAGTGAGTGAGTGAGTGAGTGAGTGAGTGAGTGAGTGAGTGAGTGAGTGAGTGAGTGAGTGAGTGAGTGAGTGCCTGTGTGGGCTAGAGATATATAACATTATCCTTACACATTGATTCATATTTCTCGGCCATTTAGGCAATAAAGATAATCGAAATATTGCACACACAGAGGCAGAGAGAAATAGACAGACACGGAGAGAGAGAGAGAGAGAGAGAGAGAGAGAGAGAGAGAGAGAGAGAGAGAGAGAAAGAGTGAGGGAGGCAGAGACAAGGTAAGGGAGAAATGAAATATTGCGCGTGGGTAAGAAGAGAGGAAAACAAAAAGTAATAAATTCAGAATCTAGACATTTCAACGATCCGAAATAAAAAATAAATAGCAAGCCAGTAGCCAGTAGCCACAGCCAGTAGCCAGTAGCCTGGTTATTAGATCAAGTTTAACCAGCGGATGGGCCGTGCAGTCTGTTGGGAATATTTAAGCCTCTGCTCTACCAGCTGTGCAAACAATAGTTTTGTTACTATCTTGGACGTTAATGTGGAATACTTGATGAACGTTTGAGCATTACATAATAATTCAATTAAATCAAACAGTTTCAAGGTTGCTAGTTCATTTCAGTTTCCAAAGCTGCAATTTTGTTTTTTTGATGAACTGGAATATGTATTATTTTTATTGTAAATTTTATACATTTTCAATTTGTTTATCCCAATATCGTTATCACAATTTTGTTATGTCCCTTGTCTTCTGTCGTCTGTCCAGGGTCAAGTTCACTATGAAATAATACACTCAAGCCACTCGATGTAGGTTTAAATAATAATCTAATACTTGAACTTATTTACAATAATTTAACAACACTCAGCAAAACAATAAACTGCACATCTGTGTGCCTTATATTAGATATAGGTTTTGGTGCAGAAAATGTTAGAATGGAATTTTCCCCCGAATGTTTTCAGAATGCGAAGGAAAATAGCGTACTAGAAATTTGTAGAGATTACGTGAAAACATATTGGTGTAATGTTAGCGAATGAACTCAATGGGCCGTATTGCTGCTGAGAGTTAACACTCTTGCCCATTTTACAATTACGGTAGGGTCTATATAAGATTGACTTGTATAAGGGGCAAGGGTGTTAACTCTCAGCAGCAATCTTTACACTTACGGTATATAAGATTGACTTGTATAAGGGGCAAGGGTGTTAACTCTCAGCAGCAATACGTCCCATTACACATGATATTATAAACAACTCCAAATAAATCATCGATTTAATACCAAATAGACCTACACAATAAGTAAACTATTTACACGTGATGTACACATGCAACACTTTAAAAATAAAAAGTCAGCGAAGCATTTTTCTATTATTTGAGTGTTTTTTTTAGAGGTTTAAGATAATATGCAGCCACGTTTATCAACCTTGATTGAATTTTATACTTAAAAAAAACAACAACATTTACGCAACGTCAAGTCAGCAGTTGTACCACTAAAAATTCCAACTGGGAAGAGAAAAATGTTATTTCCAGAGCAAGGCGAGTTCACTCTCGTTTATCTTAGAGTATTCCCCGCACTGATGGAGAACTCTTGATTCTTTTAATAAAAGTGATGAAGGACCTCACATAAGCTTTGAGAACGTTTAAAGCTCAGAACATATTCCCCAACACTAATAAATAAGCTCACATACACACATGAGCACATAAAGAGATTTTTCTTTTTTTTAGAACCATTCGGGTTTCCTTGGACTCTTCTTATTCTTTATCGCTCCCCTGCAAGTTCCTTTTGGTCTTTCCTTCCTCCTATTTCCTCATGATGTCAATCTCAAAGCAATGCTTGGGAGCCTCTTTCTAACCCATTTCTGGGAATAGTGAAGCATTAATTTCCATGGCGAGGGACTGCAACGGGGATGTGTGGCCAGCGAAATGCCCAGCCGCCTCAAGCTTTACACAAAGTATATCATCTATCCTTCTATGTCATAGCTGAGTAGACTGAAGGAGGATTCCGTTCAGACCCACCATTTCCTGGTCCATTTATTTACAAAGCTCTGAACCCAAGACTATTGGCTATATCAACTCATTGCGTTACCACTAGACCATTATGCACACCCTTCCCGCCACCCATACAAGAACGCTGGAAAAAATATATAATAGAAACCTGCATCAAATAGAACATAGGTTCTCAACGGGGGCGAAGCTTTAGGGGGGCGATAACATTCCCGGGGGCGATTGGGGGGCGATGAAGGGCAAGTGGGCGGTTCATACGTACCTGCTATAATTTCACCAACTCGGCTATTTGAATCGATTAGTTTTTGGATGAAATATTATGTCAACGCAAGTGCTACTAAATATCTGATATCCCCCAACAGTAGGCATACATATTATTGAACAAATAAGAATCGCAATGACTTTTCGATGAAGTAGGGGTTAGTACTTGGCAAATATGTTAAGCGGCTGTCTCGTCTTATGGTTGGTTCACCGGACTGTCGCCTTAACATCGGCTAATATTACTAATTTTACTCGTTTTAACGAGTTGTCCTTTAATGCGTTTGAATTCTTTGTAAAGAGGTAACCACAATAGCTGAGCGGTATAGATACGTAGTAATTATACAAACTGGGTAGTTATTAAAATGTTTGAAAATATTCATATAAATTCTTTAGTCATATAATATTTATACAATTTTCAAATAATTTTTACAGTTCTATCATATCATTTCAAAGTTATAAATGCAAGCCATTCAGCTTTGATAAAAGAAAAACAAATTGAAATATTACCTCAAATGAGAAGGGTTAATTATCTCCCTTTAATTAACAAATGTTTCCGCTAAAATTAAGTTGGGGGGCGGTGAGCGGAAAAAAAATGTAAAAGGGGGCGGTGAGCCGAAAAAGGTTGAGAACCTATGAAATAGAACATAATTAATCTTGTGTGATCTATTGGGATGAAGCTTCAAAGGGTATGTGCACTCGGATGCAAGTCTATTAGCACGGATGTTATACACACTGGTGCAAGTATATTAGCACGGATGTTATACAACTTCTCGATGCATACGCAATTTATTTTCCATTATTTTGCCATCGAAACATGTAGGCTACTTTTTTTTATGAGAAAAAATGGAAGAATGATATACAAAGAGAGAAATTGGGACGGGGGAGAAAATGGGATGAGAAGAGAATGAGACAAGATGTTATCACATCGATGTCTAGGGCAGGGTCAGACAACCTTTTGGTAAAAGTGTTCCTAAGTAGCAGTTCTAAGCCATTTAGCGTGGTGCCAGTAGCGTAAAGTTCAAACTGATTTGTTTCTTGTAGACGAGACTTGAATTGACCTTTTGGTGGTCTTTGGCGTGCCATTGAAAATTGCTCTGTGTGCCAAGTCTGGCACGCGTGCCGTAGGTT
Organism: Anisus vortex; assembly: GCA_949126835.1. Lineage (NCBI taxonomy): Eukaryota > Metazoa > Mollusca > Gastropoda > Planorbidae > Anisus > Anisus vortex. The sequence goes on from OX421507.1 coordinate 33,919,058, forward strand.
GCCGATCCCTAGTTTAGTTTGTTATCAGCTGTCTAGGATGATTGATAACTTGAATAATTGACACGAGACACAATACAAGTTTAATTATCCACATCGACGTACAAATTGTAGTTATGTTTATAGTTCTACATTTATCTTTAGAACATAAAAGATCAAGCATTTCTCTCTATCACTCTCTATAAGCAATCTTTTAAACATTGCCTTTTTTTTGGCATTGTCTATTTTTTTTAACACTATTAAATAATAAAAACACTGGACATTTAAGTATCCTGGTGGACCGAATTGATCCATAGGGCCAGTGAGGCAGCGTTGACCAGTTTCTTGGGCCACGACATATTAGGTGATTGTGTGGCCAGCACTATGCACTGCTTTACTTTACCCCAACTAAGGTAAGGTACCCATTAGAGCTGGGTAGACTCAGGGACACCATCCTGACCATAACAAAAATCCTAGCCTGCACCAGGATTTGAACCCAGAACCTTCGGTACGCCAGTCGAACGCGCTACCACTCGACCACTGTGCCCTATAATGTATTTACATCCTCCCATTAAAGACTCAAATAGATGAAAGAAATGACATTTAAAAAAAGACACCTTCACATTTAAGGAGAAGTGTTTTCAAACCACAGAAATACTAACTATGTTTATATATGTACATGCATAAAAGTACTCTTTCTTCTCCAGTGGCATCCTGGCATGGAATGGGTTGCCTGAACAAACCTGGAAAGCCAAAACTTAACATCATTGTAAAGTCTAGATCAGAATGCAAGACTAGACTGCGACAGCGGATAAGCGTAGGACGCAATAATCTTCTGTATCAAAGGAGCGTCTGTAACATATAATATATAGAGACATTTGACAGGCTTAACAAAATCGTATATAAAAACACAGGTATGTAGGAATATATATTAAGTCTTTGCCGTAAATTGTTTTGTTAGAAATTATATTAACAAAGCAAAAAACAGCAATATATTATATTATTCTAAGTAAGTATGTACAAAGTATTTATCATTTTAAATAATAAGAATGTTTACAGTAATCGTCTTTATAGAAGGAGCGTCTGTAATATAGAAGATAAGATAATAATAACAGCGATTCTAGCTCTTGAGAAAAAAAAAAAGTGCATAACATTTTTTGTTGTTTTTTTTCTTATAATTTTAGACATTTTATTGGAAAATTATCCTCCCTTGCCTAACTGTTAATATTGTTACCTCCCTTTCCAATCTCAAGTTGTCGCCCTTTCATCCCCACTACCTGCTTTGCTACCTTTCAACTTTGGTGCATATCTAATTTGTTCAAATTATACCATAGGAACTACACTTGTTAGAAATGATATTAACATAAACATGTAATAGACCTTGTTCATTTGTTTAGACAATTCTCTCTCTTTCTCTCTTTCTTTCTCTCTCTCTTTCTCTCTTTTTCTCTCTCTTCTCTCTTTCTTTCTCTCTTTATCTTTCGTCTTTCTCTTTATATTTATCTCTCTTTCTCTCTCTCTTTCACTCTCTCTTTCTCTCTTTCACTCTCTCTTTCTCTCTTTCTCTCTTTCTTTCTCTCTTTCTTTCTCTCTTTCTCTCTTTCTTTCTCTCTTTATCTTTCGTCTTTCTCTTTATATTTATCTCTCTTTCTCTCTCTCTTTCACTCTCTCTTTCTCTCTTTTTCTCTCTTTCTCTCTTTCTCTCTTTCTTTCTCTCTTTATCTTTCGTCTTTCTCTTAATATTTATCTCTCTTTCTCTCTCTCTTTCACTCTCTTTTTCTCTCTTTCTCTCTTTCTTTCTCTCTTTCTCTCTTTCTTTCTCTCTTTCACTCTCTCTTTCTCTCTTTCTCTCTTTCTCTCTCTCTTCTTTCTTTCTCTCTTTCTCTCTTTCTTTCTTTCTCTCTTTCTTTCTCTCTTTCTTTCTCTCTTTCTTTCTCTCTTTCTTTCTTTCTTTCTCTCTTTCTTTCTCTCTTTCTCTCTTTCTCTCTTTCTCTCTTTCTTTCACTCTCTCTTTCTCATCTTTCTCTCTTTCTTTTCTCTCTTCTTTCTCCTCTTTCTCTCTATTCTCTCCTCTTTCTCTCTTTCTTTCTCTCTTTCCTTTCTCTCTTTCTCTCTTTCTTTCTCTCTTTATCTTTCGTCTTTCTCTTTATATTTATCTCTCTTTCTCTCTCTCTTTCACTCTCTCTTTCTCTCTTTTCCTCTCTTTCTCTCTTTCTCTCTTTCTTTCTCTCTTTATCTTTCGTCTTTCTCTTTATATTATCTCTCTTTCTCTCTCTCTTTCACTCTCTCTTTCTCTCTTTCTTTCTCTCTTTCTCTCTTTCTTTCTCTCTTTCTCTCTTTCTTTCTCTCTTTATCTTTCGTCTCTCTCTTTATATTTATCTCTCTTTCTCTCTCTCTTTCACTCTCTCTTTCTCTCTTTTTCTCTCTTTCTCTCTTTCTCTTTCTTTCTCTCTTTATCTTTCGTCTTTCTCTTTATATTTATTCTCTCTTTCTTGCTCTCTCTATCTTTTTAACCCTCTCTCTATCGTTCTCTCTCTGTCTCTCTCAAAGAGATACGAGGAATGTTCCAAACGTTACCGTAGATCTTCGGTTCTCTATCTCTTCAAAGGTTTAATGATCACTCGAGAATAAAAACAAACACATTTCAGAATTTCCTGGATCTTTGTGATGACCATCATTTGTTGTCTGATGTTCTTTTTGTTTGTTTTTCGTTTTTTATTTTCGGGTCCATTTTGTTTCAAGTAATGTTCCAGACTGACCAACGTGGAGCCAACCTCACAAGATAATGAGAGGGAAAAAATAACCAAACTCTACAATGTAAACTTTTTTTTCTCTGTAAGGGACAAACTTAGAGAAATGTTTTCTCCCCCCCCCCCCCTTTTTTTTAGTGTAGGAGATTGTGGGGTCAGACAGGTCCATTATAGCTTATAGGGCTACTACCAGAGGCTACTACCAGAGGCTACTACCAGAGGCTACTACCAGAGGCTACTACCAGAGGCTACTACCAGAGGCTACTACCAGAGGCTACTACCAGAGGCGAAGCCTGGATTCCAGGCTTGGGGGAGGGTGCAACGATACGTAGCTGTAGGGCAGGGGTAGTAAGGCAGAGGGACAAGGACTACACAGTAGGGCTGTGTGCTAGTGTGACACATATTGCATTGTATGACAGAGGGACAAGGACTACACAGTAAAGCTGTGTGCTAGTGTGACACGTATTGCATAATATGGTAGTTTGGTAGTCCATGAACACATGCATACAGTCTTTCTAAAATACTGTAATTTTAAATAAAAATTTTATGATTTCTAACTGTCAGTGGATGAAACGCAAATTACGTTTTCTAAATATTTCAATAGTGTTCAATTTGTCATTTTATTAACAAAAACGTTATTCGGGTAAATCAGTAGGGGGATATAATTATTCACAATGATTTAGTTTCTGTAACAAGGTTGTTCAAAAAATGTTATATGGAAATGGACACAATTTATATAAAGTTATAATTATATAGAAATTGACCTAAAAACTTATTTTAAATGAAAATGGAAATTAAAAACTTTGTTGTACTTAACTGTCATCAGTTTTGTATGGTTATAATCCCACGCCAAAAAAAGTAAGTAAAATAAAGGTACCCGTTGGACCAACATGATCCAAAGTGAAGCAGCGTTTACCAGTTTCTGTGGCCACGGCATACTAGGTGATTGTGTGGACAGCACTATGCACAGCCGCCTTTACTTTACCCCAACTAAGGTCAGGTACCCAACAGAGCTGGGTAGACTCAGGGACACCCTCCAGACCCGGAAACAAATCCATGCCGACCAGGATTCGAACCCAGGACCTTATGTACGCCAGCCGAACGCTCTGCCGCACGGCCACCGCAGTATAAATATTTGCTATAAGAGTATAGATTATACTTGTAAGCCAACAGTTTATCTCAAATAACGTATTAGCGTAGGACGCAAAAATCAGTTGTATAGAAGTGGGGTCTGTAGATTTTATGAGATTATTTTAAAAATTTATATCAAATCAAGAACAATATTTTTAAAAATTTCTAACGCACATTACAAAAAGAAAAATATTAACTATATAAATTCAACTCTTGTTTTATTAATCTTCCTTTTTCTTTACAATATATAATCAAGATGAAGGACCAAAACATATTGGTCGACATTTTGTCAATGAATGGATTATTCGGTGTTTAATGTGTCGTGAAAATACTGTCGAGTCGGTATAAAACATATATCATCATAAAATGCGATAGTCATGCACGTAAAAAAAATATAATATATATATATATAAAAGTATTCAAGATGTAAAAATTTATGTAAATATTGTAATGGTAGTTTAATGGATGTATTTTTCTTTTTTATAAAAGGAGAAAGGGGGGGGGGGTCTTAGGTCTATGTCGATAAGAGTAAAGGGAAAGGACCAAAAATGGATAGAGCCCCAAGAAGATGAAGACAAATGTTTGGTCCATTGTTTACAGATATGTAAGTGGATAAACCTTAACAGCCTATGAATAATGAAGTAAAGTAAGTAAGTAAAGTGTCCCGTCGGACCTAATTGATCCATAGGGCCGGTGAAGTTTCTGTGCCCACGACATACTAGGTGATTGTGTGGTCAGCATAAATGCACATCCGCTTTTAGATTACCCCAATTAAGGTCAGGTACCCATCAGAGCTCGGTAGACTCCATGACATCCTCCAGACCCGGGAAAAAATCCTAGCTTTCACCAGGATTCGAACCCACGACCTTCGGTACAATAATGAAGTGAATATAGTAAAAATATAATACTATAATATGGAAATCATATTTAAGAAAGAAAGAGCACTTGGAAAACCTAAAAGAATATACAATGGTAGTTATTAAGTGGTACAAGTAAGTTCATATTTAAATGTAATTGAAGTATTTCAATGCACCAGTGTTTTTAAAGGGTAATTGAGTTAACTGACCCTTGTCACAAAGTATGGTTTTATCAGATATCTTTTATCTGAGTTGTAGGGTAATGATTTTTTGTACATGAAGTGGGGGGGAGGGGGCAGCTTGAGATTGGGGTGGATGGAGGATGAGAGGGCTAAAAATGTGGTTAAACGTTTAAAACGGGATGGATAGAGTGTAGCTTTTAAACAATAGTATGTGGTCGGTTTTAATGCGCATCTCGTGACAAAAAGCAACATTCTCGTCTTGATAGAGTTAACTCACTATTTGCAGGCCAGTGTGGGAGGTAGCAATGATTTAGTTCCGGTTCTGTGCAAGATGATTAATAGTGTTGCGTCATGAGCATTAAATGAAACATTTTGGACAAATTTGTACAAAAAACTAGATTTACTGATCACATATCTTCTAACATGTACGCCACACATAGATGTATGTCAAGCATTTTCAATCTTACAGTTAACTTTAATAACAAAGAGTTAGAATCTAGGGCTAGGGCTAGGGCTAGGGCTAGGGTTAGGTCTAGGGCTAGGGTAAACAATTTGCTCACGGGGACAGTGGGGTTGGGGCGAATGGGAGGGGCGCGGGGGTCGTGATTGATGGAAGTGAATGCTTTTTAGAATGAGTTTCATAAGAACGAGCGTATTAGGGACCAAATTATGTCTTCAATGCCCGTTTACAATATGTAGAGTAACGTCTGTATGTCATAATTATTTTCACAAAATTAAAACACCCCGGGGGAGGGGAGGGGGAGTAGGTAGGGAGTACAAGTCAGTTCAATGGGTTAACAGTTTAGAACTTTAGTGAGGGAAAAAAAGGAACAAGTGTAAGACAATGGTGTGAAATATGAGTGATAAAAGGCTGTGAGTCTGGACAACAAAGTAAAATTCAATCATACAACGGCGCCGGTCATCAACCATTTGTTTCATTCTGTCCTTGTCTGGTAGGTTTTACCGCGTGCAATACACGTGTATCGTCTTTGTCCTGGGCAAGACCGTCGGCGTGCAGTCCGGTGGCGGCTTCAGGAGTACCGACCTCTTGCCGCGACCATCGCCGCACCGCCTGGTCAGCAATGTCACGTGGATGTCCTTGGTTTTGACCACGGGCTTCGGGCACTCGTTCAGCCAACAGATCTCCACCCTCTTCTTCGTCTCGGGGCAGTCCACCCACGTGACGTCCACACTTTTCTCCACGCTCTTCGGCGGGGACTTCCAGACAATGTGGACCAGCTTGCTGCACTTCCGGGGCGTCTGGGCCCACGTGATGTAGGCTGGGAATTTCGCGCGCTCGGGCGCCTGGTTCACGTAGGTTATGTTGGCCCTCTTGCAGCAGATGCTGGGTTGGTCGCACCATGATATGTACGCCCTTCTCTTGATACACGGGTTGCAGCAAGGGTTTGTGGGTTGGTAGTTCGATTTATGAGGAACTTTATGTCGCCACCTGTCACTAACACAGTCCTTCTTCAACATTTATATCTCTTTCTTATCCTAATAAAACGCCCCGTATTCAATGCTCACTCACTGTTTACAAATTATTGATCCTGCAGTTTCATTTACCTTTTGGTTTTAATGGTTTTTATTTGTTTGTACATCAAAGTCATTTATTTGTCATGCAGTCAAAATATGACCAGGAAAATAGTCGGCATACCAAATAGTCTAGTCCTGGTGATTGCACTTCTTTAAAACGTTATACAATGTCGTCTAATAGAATAGACAGTCTGCAGTCTCAGGAAAAAAACGCAATGAGTGACAATATCGTCGAGCCAAAGCGTAGAAGGATCGAGTCTAGATTGTTTATCAGCTGATGAAGACTTTTTTACCTTCAATATATACACTCTAGATCTATATCAAATTGAAGAATATTTGTCGAGCTGTATTATTGGTATTTGTACGCCAAAAGAAAATATTTTCTAATAGTGATCTTAAAAAACAGAAACTAAAGTGCACAGTTGTGCGCTAAACAAAAACACGAACTTGAACATGTGCAATGTAAATTGGCATTATGGTGTGCACACATTTTTTATCTTGGATTTTAGGCGTAATTTGGACGCTAACTATTTAGCCATTTAAATCAACCCATTTCATATTTAAGTGTTAGTCGTCTTATAACAATATATTATGCTGCTTTTGCTGTTATACGATTTATCTAAACTTATACGTGTTAAAAAAATGTATAGAGGTTTTAAAATAAAAGTTATGTACGTTCTTATCCGGGTCCAGTGTTCCTGGGTCTACACATAGATTTTAAGGAATCACTGACGTTATTTTATCTTATACATTACAGACGCTCCTTCTGTAAAGAAGATTATTGCGTCCTATTGTAGTCTTGCATCTTTATTAATTTTTAAAATGTTGTTACGTTACTTGTTTTCCTGCTTTGTTCAGGCAACCCATTCCATGCCCGTATGTCATTCGGGAAGAAAGAGTACTTATATGCATTTATTGTCGCATAAGGGACAAGGAAAGTGTTTTTGTCTTTGTGTTTATCTAATGTTTATTAATTAGAGTTTATGTATTATTACCGCTTTACTCTTTGCCCTTCTGTCCTCTAGTGTTTCTAGGTTTAGTGATAAAACTTTTGGTGTTACTCTTGTCAGTTGTGAATATTCGCTAATAATGAATTTGTTTTAATGGCGGCTGGGATTTGTGCTGGGATACATAATCCCCGTGCATTCTTTGGTAGCCAAACGGAACAATTAGGCCTTTAAGGAAACATCTATATTTTGCTAAATTACGGTAGCCTGGGATATTGCACATTGGCAACACAGTTATCTAAAACAAACACACTTACAACACACTTACAACACACTTACAACACACTTACAAACACAATTACAAACTTTAAAAAAAAAACGCTCCCTGACGGACATAAACATACACCCACTGATGGAGAAACGCACTAATACTTCTTCAAGCAATGTTTTTGTGTAAAACGGGATATTTGTTTGATAAGATAATCTCGCTGCAACACACGTAGTTCTTTGTCCAACTTTGACAACAAAAACAAAAAAAAGAATTCCATTTCCTTAATGAATATTTCCAATTTTAATTCACTCCCTTCCCCCAACCCACTCTCTCTCTCTTCTCTGTTTTGTTTGGGAGAACAACCCTATAAGATTATTCATAGATAATTACCTCCCTTTAGCGATGCGTCGAAATGATTCAAAAGATTCTAATCACGGATAAGAAAGAAACAGAAGAAATGTTTCTCTGCTATTGATACAGACATTAATAAGTTTCTTAAGGTTCATTCAAACTGACAGTTAATTTAAATTTTCATGTCTTGTTGTTTTTTTCTGTCATTCTGTCCCATAAACTAGATCAAAACTTCCACACAAACTAAACATTTAAACAGTAAGTTCTCATGTACAGGAACAACCTCTAGTTATTGACACTGTATACAAGATTATATTATTTCTAATTTAGAAAAACAACACAGTAATGTAATTAAATATTTAGTAAGACAAGGGGATGAAAAATAAATTTTTGTTTTCATTAGCGTTCTGTCACTTAATTTCGTAATTTGAAATATTCAGGTATAACGACTAATTAATTAATGTTTAATTAAAAATTTGTCGAAATGTAGACCGGAGGCACGGTAGCCGAGCAGCAGCGCGTTGGACTGGCGAGCCAGAGGTTCTGGGTTAGAATCCTGGTGCAGGCAAGGATTTTTTTCCCGATTCAGGAGGCTGAGTCTACGCAGCTCTGATGGGTACCTGACCTTAGTTGGGGTAAAGTAAAGGTGCATAGTGCTGGCCACACAATCACCAAGTATGCCGTGGCCACAGAAAATGGTGAACGCTGTTCATCGGACCAATTCTTTTCACTAAAACGGATAAGCATAGGATGAAGTAACTTTCTGAAGAGTAGGTTAATGTAAATTATAAAACTATATCAAATGTTCCTTTTTAAGGTGATTGTCGAGACCTAAGCATAAATATAGTGTAGTCATGTACTTTAAATGAGTTCTAGAACTAATTAATCAGTACATGTATTTTGCAAATCATATGTAAGGGGTGGGGGGGGGGGTATAGAAAGAGAAGAAATAAAAAGTTAAGAGAAATGTAAGGTAGGAAGAAAGAGAACAGGAGAAATGATAAAGATGGGATCTAGGTCTGTGCAACCTTGGCAAGCCGAACCCAAAGTGACGGTATAGGCTACCGGTTCAGACTTTAGATATCGACAATAAATACAAATGAAATAACAGCTTAATTTAGGCTACAACGAACTAACTTATACAGCACGACATAACGTTAGAAAGATAACAAATGCTAAAAGAACACTATCATAACTATAACTTTATTTACATTCAAATATTCTATAAAAAATCAATGGTGTTAAACCAAATCTTCTATAAAAAATCAATGGTGTTAAACCAAATATTCTATAAAAATCAATGGTGTTAAACAAACTCCTAAACAAATCCACATTTAAAACCTTATCAAAGTCCTAACCAAACACATTTAATGCAAGCCTATTCAAATTCTAAGTCAAATCCCACTAAAGTCCTAACCAAGAAATCCTAAGGAAATCCCAAGCAGACGGCTTACAGAAACACCCTCACAACTAACCGTTGCGCCTTTCATTGTGACTAAAAAAAGAAGAAGAACCGGTGGCCACTCGCGCCTATTGTCCGCCTACGCTCTCTCTTTCTCTTAAAGACAAAAATATCGTTATATTAAACTAACTTATACGGATGACAAAATATAAACTCTTACAAGGTAGTCTAAACTAAATAATAAAATATAAACCTTGTAATATTTGTAAAAATTGCATTAAGTCTGAGAGGCTACACAGCGAAGGAATATATAAAGGAACATAGATTCTTGTAAAATAAAAACCTAGCTTTAAGAAACTGACAGAATAGCTGTTGCCAACTCCGTGGTCATGATATCTTATTAGTTTTTACAGATGTTTCTTCTAGATAGAAGATTATTACTACATTAGGTCCAAAACTTCATCAGGGCCGCAGGGATAGGTCGGAGCCAGGGATAGAACCTGTCGGTTGACATTCCGATGAACTAACCGCTGGACCAAACGGCCTCACTATATTTGTGTGTATGTTTTGTGTGTATATAATTTATATTTAAAGTCTATTTGTTTATGTGTGTGCGTATAATTTATATATATTTTTAGGCAGCTATTTTAGTGACTAATATTTTCAGGAAAAGGTCGTCTATATCGAAAAGCACTATCCGGATGTCTGGTCGTAAACATACGGAAATTAAAAATAAAATTATGCAAACATTTTTTTTTTCTTTAGTTTTTCTTACAGCCTACATAAAATAAACCAAAGTATTTATCTACTAGATTTATTCAAGTATTAAGTCAAGGTTAGGCTCTAAGTTATTTTATTCATTGACGTACCGGGCATAATTCTCTCTTGAAGTCAAGGCAGACCACGGAATCAATATAGAGTATTTTGTGAGGCAGACAAACATGTTGATATGTATATTTTAGCTATTTTATTTTCATGTAGAGTATATTGTTTACGGTATGTTAAAAGCGGTGGGGGTGGTGGTGCAGTATGAATGTTTGTGATTGACTTAACTTAAGAGATATTCAAGCAGGAAAACCTCAAATTCAACGTGACATTGTTATTATTATTATTTATAATTGTAAAATTGAAAAAAAAACGGATCGATTTGCTATTTGCGATAGCACCTCTGCCAGGATTGATTACTCGTTGATCTGCAAGGAATGTCTTTTGTAAATTTGCTTTGGAATAAAACTTTTCTTAAAAAAAAAAGAAAGAAAATTATATGAACAAAAGTAAAAACATAAGACAGCATCTTGTTCTCAAACGTCCAATCTCATTAATATCATTATCTTGAAGAAAAATAAAGGGAAAGAATCAACTAACAATAACAACAAATGGCGTAGTTGAAAACAGACACAGTTCTCCCTCTTTTAAAACAAAAAAATGCGTAGAGGTTACCAGTAGGTCACCAACACGGCCTTTTGTGTCAGATTTTAAGACGGTCAGATGCCCCAAAGAGCCAAACCAACCCAACACAAAGCAAAAGATAGAAAGTCAGCAACCTTTTTAGTTATTAGACTATTTGTGATACTAATAAAATAACTCATAAAACCAAGCAAAGACTATAATAAGATGGACCACTTGCTTTAATATTTTTGCTTTTTTGATAACTTGAAACACTTAGTTTCGGATTTTCAGATCGCACTACGTCCTCTAGACTTCCGGTTTATTAATTCGCTATTATTTTCTCAATGGAAAATTAGGATTAAACCGAAAGTTGTATACAGCGGAAACCTTTAACGCAATCGTATGAGAAAAGAGGTCCTTCAAGACAGCCTTATTGGTTGCACACGAAACAAAAAGAAAAGAGCATATAAACTCTACAAATAGAGCAGGTGGTCCATCTTATTATAGTCTTTGAATTCCTTAAAAGCATTTGTGTTTAGTCCATGAAGGATAATTTACCTCAGACGAAAGAAAAGGTAATATTAAATTAAGGATTATCAAATGGAAAAACAAAATTCGTTGGTTGTGCTGGGTAGTGGGAGTGGAGCTGAATATTTTAAAAATGTGGTGTCATTGTTGACAATCGTGACTAGTCTATGTGTTGTAATCGTTATGTCTATTTGTTGTGTTGTTTCCCTTGAGTGAACTGTGAGAGTGCTTCCCCTTTTGTTGTTGGCCCAGAATTCCCTAGTGTGTTAGCTGCGACCTTGTCCACCATTCTTGATGTGTTCTCTGTACTGACTTTCATCCAGAATAAAGTATTGTTGAACGCAATTCTGAACTGTAACAATTACGTTTTCAATATATTACTATATGACTAGTCTAGGTTTTACGTTGCAGCACGATAGGATAACGGAAAGTGGGTCGATTATCCTTCTGAAGATTTTTGCCAACCAGCCATAAACAAGCAAAAGCGAAGTTAATATAAAAGATTTTTTTTAATATTAAAAAGGCGAGAGGGAATCTTGAGAGAAAGAAAGAGAGTCAAGCGTAAGACGCAATCATCGTATGTATAGAAGGAGCGTCTGTAACATGCACGATAACAATATTTGGGGCTTTAGACGAAGACAAGGGTTATAACTCTCGATTCTAATGGGTGAACAATCTTCGGTCCGTGGCTAGCAAGTCGGAAGTTATGGCTCTTCCCTGGACCGGAAATGTTTACTGTCCGCATCATTACCAAGTGGCATGGCTCGTTCACCTGCAAATAGAACTGAGAGATCTTCAAACTGAACTATCATTAGAACTGCACCCAACTGTATGTTGTGGTAAGCCACGTGACCATACTACACGCTAGGCGGGTCTAATCTCTGTAAGAGAGGGTCGTCGTGTACAGTGAGTGTCCGGGGGGGGGGGGGGGAAGGGGGGGGGCTACCATGGCGGTTGTGGAACATTTGAGACCAGAAATAAAAGTCTACAGAACACGCTAAATGCTTGCTGCTACATTCAGACTTGTCATATTGTTAATGCGGTATACGCAGTGCCCTCACATAGGGAGGGTTAGAGGGGGGCATATGCCCGGGGGTGACACTTCAGGGGGGGGGGACGGCAAATGTAGTCTAAATATAGCAAATATAGTACTAAACAAGCAGTTACAGTATGCAAGGGGGCGGCGCTGAAACTTTTGCCATGGGGCGCTACATAAGATTGTAAAGGCTCTGGGTATACGGGTAGTAGTTGGTGTTGTACAGGTGAATGGTTGGTATAACTGGTGAATGGTTTGTTAACTAGGTGAATTTTTTTAACAAGGTGAATGGTTGTTTAGGTGAATGGTTGCTTTAAAGGGTGTTGAATTAACTAAGGTTAACTAAGTGAACGGTTGGTTTTAAAGGTGGATGATTGCTCAACGAGGTGAATGGTTTGTATTAATAGATCAGATTTGTGTTCACTGTAATATAGTGTCAAGAATTAGATATAGATTGAACCTTTTCTCAAAATAAACAAAAAACTTGAGTAACAGTAACATTAGTAACAATATTATTCTTTTTAACTTTTTTGTTGCTTGCCAAAAAAAAATTAACGTACCGTAAATTATTGTCCTGCGTCAGAGAAATCAAGGAATGAACTGGTTAACGTTCGCGTGCCACCAGGGAGGATGTAATGGTGGCACACATAAGCGCCTACTGAGTCAATATGTGCCACCGTAAGGGTAGTGTTTGGAACTGGCGGAGATATAAATGATTTTAAAATACTCACTAAACTCTGGAACAGGAAATAGGGGTAACGGTGATTTATAATGGAGAGACACGCGAGGTTGATGTTGACAAAGGACCCGCTTGCGGTTGGTGAAAACTAGCAACTTTTACCACAGCTCACGTCAATACTTTCACAGTATTCAATATTTAAGTTACCGGAAATTAAAAATATTTTTTTCATGTAAAGGAACGTTTTTAAACTCTAATTTACACACGCCGGCGACTATTTGCTGTTGAGCACCCCCTCCCTTGTTTAAGAACAAAATTGAAGCGGCACACCACGTCGTATCGACGTGAAAACCACGATGACACGTGGAAACTACGTTTTTTTCCATGTCGATACGACGTGGTGTGCCCGCTGGTATAGTTTCACGCCATCTGACAGCAAGAAATGGTATGAGACAAAAAAAAAAGTTGAACAGCACTGAACTCATAGACAACAAGTGTAGTTTAAGTAGACAGCCGAGACAGCCAGTATCCAGCAAACAAAGTTCGTTTAAAAAGTAAACGCAGAAGCCATAATATGATTCATCAACCGCCGACAAGACCTTGGCTTCTATCTACAAGTTAGTCTTCTGATTAAAAAAAACGAATTTTCTCATTTGTATAAATAAAACATTATTTTTCAACCTCAGAAATGAAAATAGAACAGAATAATTAGTTAATGAAAGGCAGTATGTTTGATCTGCAAGCTCACACTTGAATCAAATTTGTTAAGAAGGAACTCTTTAACTAAGAACTTCTTTGAAACCTTATTGAAAACGTAAAAATGTTGTGTCTAGTTTTCTCTTATTGACAATCTGCTTAAAAGCAACTTTATGGATGTGTACTTGCTGAAGCTAGAATGTAGTTTTAAAACTCTGAATTCAAAAGACCAGGGTTAAGCAACGGTTAATAATCCTTTTCCAGGAAGGCGGGTCTGTAAATTCTAAGATAATTTAATGAAAGATTGATAGGGCAGATTTGAAAGTTTACAGGCTTTTCAACTTTTGAGCATGTTTTTTTCTCTGTGTCTATTGGGTCGTGCTTACTCGATCTAAAACGTATTTGAATAAAGGATGGATAAAAAGGCGTGGAATAAGGATGGAAGGCTGGTAAGTCACAGGGATTAGATACAGTGAAGGAGAAATAAGCGAACAATGCAGTTCGTGAATCACGCTTTGAAAACATTTATATTCATTCACAGTTTACAGTAATAGTTAGACCGCACAGATTAAATGGGAAATAGCATACAAGGGTCATCTTTGAATGTATACACTTATATGTCATTCTGTGTTTGTTCTGTCTGTCTGCCAATATGTCTGTCTTTATTTGTTATCGATCTACAAGCTAAATTTCCCGGCTTTGCCCGGGGGAGGGGAAAAGCCTGTATAAGCTACAGATAAACATTGTATAAATTACAATGAACAGAAAGCTATAAATCTAATAATTTTAAAAATATATTTTACTCAAGACTTAGAGGAAAACAATTTATCTTTTTTTTTAGCATAGACTAACTGGAGAATCGAACCCAGGTCGCCCGCATGGCAGTCCTATACGTTAACCACTTAGCTAGTGAAGACACATGTAAGAATTGAAATCGCAAAAGTATAATATGAGACAATAATGTCACGTGTTTTTTAATTAACTAATATGATTGGTTGAACACAGACAGTCTACTTTATATATATATAGAGAGAGACTTATTAAAATGCGAATCAATCGACATATTTATCAAATTATCTAACTATTACAGCTATATTAATAGACTTTAGCATTGTATCAACACACAATTTGATTGGCTTTTTTAAGTCTAAAGCTCTCAGGGGGTAAAACGGACTTGATCTTCTAAACACCTGTCAACAAATCTAAACAAGGTTTTCACAATATCGTTTCTCTTACAGAGAGCCTTTGGAAATTGTTAATGGCAACTTTTAGTTACGTTCCATACGCACAGTAAATATATAATTCAGGAGATTTAAAGGTATACTATGGGATTGTGTGTCCAGCACAAGATGCAACGTCTTTTGCATGTTACGATTGGTGACAACAATTCGTCTAGATGGACCCAACAAGGATCTGAAGCCTAAGTAATGGCGATTCTGGGCTAAGGTGCTCGACCAGCCGTGAATCTATTAATTCCACTTTATTACGTCCTTGTGTTAGAGCAGTTTATTGAAACAGCTCAATGAATATTTTCAGATTAGCCTTTTTTTGCCCTCGTTGCTGATAGGCCTCAAATTTAATATAAAATTATAGAGGTTTTTTTTTTTTTTTGTAAACAGCACGTTAAAAGCGTGATTGTCACGAGCACACGAACTCGCACGTTCGCAGCTTTTATGGATTAAAGGTTACGGTAGACTCGAGATGCAACAGGGATTATGGCTTGAACTTGGAATGGAAAAAACTGGTTCTGAAGAGATATTATATGTGGAGACGCGACGGAATTGATCCATTGAAACTGTAAGGTCAGAGCATAGAAGTGTGCATCGTGGTAAAGACGCATGGTGCAGGATTGCAATATCATTGAATAAATGTCGTAAATAACACGGAACTTTGTTTTGAACGTGGAACTGTAGCAACTCACGCTACAAATACATTTACAAAGCTGGCACAACACGTCGCATTGACGGAAAAAACATGGTTTCCACGTGTTTTCGTGATTTCCACGTTTTTTTACTCGTCGACACGACGTGATGTTTCACTTTTTCCCTTCAAATGTAGGCACAACTAATTTTCGGGGGATGGGATTGTGATTGTTGTGTTTCTGTGTGGGGGTGTAGAGGGGTGTTATTTATAGAACGTCTTGACGGCGGCACGACGTGTATATGTGCTAATTTTCATCTCGACGGGATGGTAATGACTGGGTTAAATAGCTTTCCCGAAAATTTTGATGGTTGCCACAAAAAATAATTTAAAATAAAATATAAGGATTTTAAAACATTTAAAACTTTGAGATAGGCCTAACACATAAATTAATAGTTTTATCAAAGACTATAATAAGATGGACCGCTTGCTCTATTTTTAAAGCTTTTATGTACTTTTTTTCCGTGCGCAACCAATAACGCTGTCTTAAATTACTTCTACGATCCTCCTTGTTTCTTAAAATGTTTCCGCTGTGTAGAACTTTCGATTTTAATTTTAATTTTTCAGTGAGAAAATCGAAGCGATTCAATAAAACGGAAGTGCAAAGGAAACAACGAATCGGAAATTCCAAAAAGCAGTCTATGGAGTCATCATATAGCACCAATACTAAAGGCAAGCAGTCCATGTTTATTATAGTCTATGGTTTTATAAAAGGATGTGGAGAAGAAAAGAAAATAAAGTATACAAATAATGTTTCTATAATGCATAATACACTCTTATTTATGGAACTTGGGAAACAAGATATGGCTCAGGGCTAGTCTTTGAATCGGTAAAAAGAGAAATTTGTGTCGTTTTCTTAAGCTGATTTGTCCCAAACAGAAGATCTAGATCTTTCCCTACTTCAACTCATATTATTGATTAATTAAAACCCATTTCGCAGGGACATTTCTTTGAAAGCAGTAAAGAAAATATTAAAATAATTGCATTTGACGCTTAAAAACTCATAATTTCAATATTTACCTTAGATAACATGCTTTAGACCACTATTGTGTTACTTATACGTTACGCCGGTTGAACCTTCTTTTATTTTGATTTGTACGATGTTTGTAAATTTTTAAATCATCAATTAGTTTTATGTTTCTTAGCCTAGAGTCTAGAGTAATGTCCGTGTACTTAGTTGTATGTTAAATGCACTCTGAGCTTACATTATGTTTGTTGGCAGCGCTATACAAATATTATTATTATTATTTAAGAAAAAGGTTTATAATATTACCAATTATATATACATAACTAAAAAGTAGAGATCCAAAAAAACAAAATACGTTTAGATCTGTATATAGTTTTTGAATGAAAGTTTTTTAATATTGTATTTTCTCCTTGTGTTCTTATCTATAATTGGATGATTAGGAAGAACATTAGAGAACTGTCTGGAATGGAGGTAATAGGGCTCGTTTGGTCATACGCCAATTATTTGATGGCTTTCTTTGATATGACCATCAAGCTTGATCTCTCTCTCTCTGTTTCTCTGTCCTTTTCTATTTCTCTTTGTCTCTCTCTCCCTCCCTCCCTCCCTCTCTCTCTCTCTCTCTCTCTCTCTCTCTGTCTCTCTGTCTCTCTCTCTGTTTATCACTCTGTCCTTTTCTATTTCTCTTTGTCTCTCTCTCTCTCTCTCTGTATCTCTCTCTCTCTCTCTCTCTCTGTATTAAATGTATACTATATATGCATTATAGATGAACATTTAGTTCCCGATTCCCTTTAAATGACAAAGTTTCCCAAACAATTTATTTCTCTTCACTGGCTTTTAACTTTAGTTTATTGAAACGCCAATGTTTTAAAATCTTTTTAAAGTAGGTACTATTGAAATAAAGACAGTGTGTCTCTTTCATACGGATAAATGATACCATTTGTAGGTCAGATGTAAATGTTATCAATTTGTATGTTTTATATCATGCATTATAAAATGAAATTCAGATGACAGAAAATCATTTTAGATTCATGCAGTTTATATTAACGTATCATTAATTTTATGTAAGACATTAAGAAATGTCTCAGTTGTAAATCGGTGTGCATGCTACTGAATGAATGGAAAAAACTTGAACGGTGGGAAGTCCGTTGGATTTGATTTCATTAAGTAGGATGTACGGATTCAATGTATGGGCTACGGTGGCCCTGCACTTGCTCGACTGGCGATTCGAATATCCTGATGTGAGGTATTTTTATATAATTAAGATACATTGTACTTTAATTTTTTATTTCATTGCTAGATATTTTAGTTATTTTATTTATAATAATCTCTAAGCGATATGTGCCGAGGTATGACGTAGTTGTGAGGTAAGAAAGTGACGTCAGAGTTTTGTGTTTTGTTGTCCGTGAATAAATGACGTATTGTTGCCTGAGGGATAAATGCCCGCCCATATGTACGTCAGGATTTATTCACTTAGACCTTCCCCTTAAACGTGTATGACCCGCAAAGTATTGGATGTTTGATTTCGGAGTGACCATCTCCTAAATTGGGCAGCCAGGAATACGATTACGAGCCTCCATCTGTTTAGTGGTACGTTGCCGCTGTTGTTAATGTGTTTCTTTTTATTGTATGCGCCAATGGCCCGGCCTTTAAACACGTTCTCTAACGAGTAAAATAAAAATGGCTTTTCAAAATTTCATTGACGATAAAACTATTATTGTTTTCTTCTACGTTTCACACCCTAACCCTAACCCTAACCCCGTTATGATTCAACTTTAACAAACTGAGAAAAAAATAAAGATGGAAGAAAGACATCACGGAAGTAAAAAAAAAAATCTAATCTTTTTCACAGCAAAGATTTACCTTATTTATTTTTTTTATCCCTGTTTCATTCTTTGAAGCCACGCTTTTTTTCTTCAACGCCCGCAACGTTAACTTTAATCAATTGAAACCATCTCTAACGTGAAAGCGACTGGAATACATGCACTTTTTAAAATTATAATCTCAAAGCACGTTTTAAAAGGAGAAGTGTTCATCCATAACGATAATATTTAGATACTTTCGTTTCATGAATTTTGTTTTTTTAATACGACCCCGTCTTGATCTATCCTTAGCGTAATAATGTAAAGCGGAAACCGGCATTTACTGAATGAGATACGAAATGAAGGAAACTATTTGGGTTTATAGGGCTAGTAATAAAGCATTTGCCAGTTTCTATGCCCTCGATGTACCTATTGTGTAGTTAGGTCAACGACCAGATGCGTATGCTTTCCCCAGCGAAGTTCAAATATTCGTTACAGATGTATCAGTCTCAAGGACCCCGCCCAGAGTCAAAGGAAGTAGAGGCCTACCGAAATCAAATTTTTGGTTTCGGCCTAAAACGAAACCATACCGAAAGTTATAAATTGATTTTTTGCCGAAGCTTAAGGAGAAACCGAAAGTTTAACTACACCTTCGGCCGAAACCGAAATTGCCAAAGCAGCAAAGATTTTAAAAGACTGCACAGTAATACTACACTCAATTTTTTGACATTGTTTGGGGTGATTAAATTAACCGTTTTTTAACCTGTTAACTTAAATTTTCTACTTCACACAGATTCATTCGCAACAGAATCACTAAAAAAAATGATCACTAAGCAGAGTGATAGATGCAGCACTAGCGTTGCAGCTGAAATTTTAAAGTTAAAATAAGATATTCGGCTGATGACCGAAAGTCAATATCAGTTTCGGCAGAAACCGAAATCTAACATTTGGATTCGGTCGAAACCGAAACTACACCGAAAGAGGCCATTTGCCTTCTTTCGGCGCCGAAACAGAAACTGAAACCGAATTTCGGTTGGTCTCTAAAGGGAAGCATCATGGCGTTTTCAACTGGATTCGACCCCAAGAACTTCGGTTAACTTTTACACGTCGCTTCACAAACTCGTCCTGATACGTCATTGAATGAACGAATATATATTGTCTATGTCTTTTGAGTATTTAATTGTAAGAAAGTTACTATTTACATACAACTGACAGTTACAAATATACGTCTTCTGTTTTCAGTCTTTCACTAATGAAATAATACACTGAAGCCAGTCGACGAATGTTCAAAGTATAATTTAATTTAACTTGTGTATAAAAACAATATTCAACTTCACTGGTAATTAATAAGTAACTTCCTTATAGCTAAGCAAAAAATCTACAATAACCATGACTTCACTGCCTATAGATTTAGGTGCAGAAAGTGTTAGAACGGATTTTCCCGAAGATTCCAGAATGCAAACGAAAAGGCGTACTAGAAAATGGTGTAGACTAACAGACAAATATTTGTGTTATTACGTCATAATAAATAATTATCTACGCAAATACACTCTACGCCAAAATTTAAGATAAATAAATAACTCTACATAAACTAGAGAGACAATTCCAAAAACATATTAAAAATTATTATAACATGTTATACACACATAACACAACATAATAGACAAGAAATAAATGTAACCTTTTATACACTAGTATTTGGCGAATTGTAAAGGTCCACTGAAAAGAATACAGCTCCAATAGTGAAATCACATACAGTAGAGGTATAAACATAGCCATGGACTAGAGATTCAATAACGATAACTGCCATTACAGAAAACCTTTTTCATGGGAACAACCCCTGCGATGGATACGAAGTAGAAAACAAGAAGTGAGAAAGAACACTGAGTAGATGGAGAAGACCACTGAGTAGATGGAGAAGACCACTGAGTAGATGGAGAAGACCACTGAGTAGATGGAGAAGACCACTGAGTAGATGGAGAAGACCACTGAGTAGATGGAGAAGACCACTGAGTAGATGGAGAAGACCACTGAGTAGATGGAGAAGACCACTGAGTAGATGGAGAAGACCACTGAGTAGATGGAGAAGACCACTGAGTAGATGGAGAAGACCACTGAGTAGATGGAGAAGACCACTGAGTAGATGGAGAAGACCACTGAGTAGATGGAGAAGACCACTGAGTAGATGGAGAAGACCACTGAGTAGATGGAGAAGACCACTGAGTAGATGGAGAAGACCACTGAGTAGATGGAGAAGACCACTGAGTAGATGGAGAAGACCACTGAGTAGATGGAGAAGACCACTGAGTAGATGGAGAAGACCACTGAGTAGATGGAGAAGACCACTGAGTAGATGGAGAAGACCACTGAGTAGATGGAGAAGACCACTGAGTAGATGGAGACGACCACTGAGTAGATGGAGAAGACCACTGAGTAGATGGAGAAGAAAGAAGAAGGAAAGGCCATGAACAAAACCTGAAATAAATTACGTGGCCATCTATAATAGTGAAACATGATGTTCTAGTCTCAACAGAGAACGACAAAGATTAAGAAACGGTTTCGAAAAAATAAAAATAAACACACCATGATAATCTATGTCGTTATTTCAGTGTATGTTGCTCCTGGTGTGTAACATATGATTACACTTCAGGAGGATTTACTGCAATAAATTTCTGTGTGGCGGTTACAGGTAAGCATGTCATATAACTGTGTCCAATAACACTGTTATCTACACTGACTGATAGATCAAGCATGTCTATCTAATGGTTAAAAATGTCAAGGTCTACTTTTTTAAAGAGAATTTTAGTGCTCAAGGTCAAAGACATCTTTTTTTTATTTCTCTGGCATATTCTATAAAGGGGGATTGTGTGGCCATCAGATGAAATATATGAGTTCCAACGAAGTCATGCAGGGGGTTAAATGGAAGTAGATACGATTTAAAGGTTCTGCGTGGGCATACTATATTATTCTTATCTTATATGTTATAGACGCTCCTTCTATAAAGACGATTATTGCGTCCTACGTTCATCGATGGTCCGAGCCTAGTCTTGCATCTTTATCAACGGTTTTAATAATACTGGTTTTCCTGGTTTGTTCAGGTAACCCATTCCATGCCCGAATGTTGTTGCTATTGTATAGAGTCGTACAATAGATGGCAGACATTTGATCTCTTCAAGAGTTGTTCTCTCTTTTTACTTCAAATAATAAGTCGACTTATTATTGAAACATAACAAGAAAACCATAAAAACGAAGTTTTCATTACACTCCCTTTATTTGCAAACTAAGTTTACCATCATGTAATTAAATAATTGATTGACTACTGCAAATGAAACGTACAGAAAAAATATCTGTGTCGCAAATCTCAAAAATATCTCCTTACTCCGTATGAATTGTTCTAAAAATAATCGTAGCGCATAATTTTTTTTTGTAGCTTTGCGCCGAAAAAGTATAAAAAGTTTCACAGGCATTTTTAACGCGAAATCAAAATATTTCTTATACTTTCCTTTTAAGAAATGAATATTGTCATAAGTGTAGTATTATTAAGTCGTTTTAACTGAAAATTTGATAGGATGTATTGTTAGGCGCCACAAATCTGCTGTCCAAATTTCAGCTCGATCGGACCACGGGAAGTGGTCGAAAAATCGAAGCCAATTTTCGCACCATTGACGATTGCAGACATTGCAACTTAAAATAAAGGGAGTAACAAGAAAACCATAAAAACGAAGTTTTCATTATACTCCCTTTATTTGCAAACTAAGTTTACCATCATGTAATTAAACAATTGAATGACTACTGGAAATGAAACCCCAAAGAAAAATATCTGTGTTGCAAATCTCAAAAATATCTCCTTACTCAGTATGAATTGTTCTAAAAATAATCTTAGCGCATAATTTTTTTTTCTAGCTTTGCGCCGAAAAACTATAAAAAGTTACACAGGCATTTTTAACGCGAAATCAAAATATTTCTTATACTTTCCTTTTAAGAAATGAATATTGTCATAAGTGTAGTTTTATTAAGTCGTTTTAACTGAAAATTTGATAGGATGTATTGTTAGGCGCCACAAATTTGCTGTCCAAATTTCAGCTCGATCGGACCACGGGAAGTGGTCGAAAAATCGAAGCCAATTTTTGCACCACGATTGACGGACGATTGCAGACATTGCAACTTAAAATAAAGGGAGTAAAAAATATCAGTGTTTACATAATTGAAATTTTAAAAAAACTATAACCGTCTAAGATGCAGAAAAACTGTGAGCTAAAACAATTCTTATTCCTTGTTCACAAAAAACAACAATTGATGCACGGATTTTTTTTCCCGAACGGCAGGGAATGGGTTATCTGTAGTAGTGAGGAAAAAAAAATATCTATACACCATCTAAAGATCTTATTAAAAGGCATGAGTCGAAAGCTACGGATATGCGTCATGCCGCAATAATCTCCGATTTAAATGGGTTGCCTGAACAAACCAGGAAAACCAGTAACTTAACATCATTTAAAACATTAATAAAGATGCAAGACTAGACTCGGAGCACGGACGCAATAATCTTAGAAGGGGCGTCTGTAATATATAAGATAAGATATTATGTGGGTCCAGAATGCCCCTGTATGCCAAGGCCAAAGAAACTGGTGCTATGGATCAATTTGTTCAGACGAGAGCCCTTTATTTTTTTAAACTATATTTAAGAATTAATAAACATTATGAGTTTGTGTTGTTAGTTTTTTTTTGTTGTTCTTGGTGCCTTTTAGAGGACTAGGCCTAGCCATAAAAGATATAAGGTAACATTAAGCTAGAGAAGTCTAGAATTGAGACAAAACTAGAACTCTAGACTAGAACTATCAGTGTAACTGGGATTACTTGTTTATTTGAGCCCTGCAGAGGAATCAATTGAAAGTAGATACTTCCTGCAGTCTAAGACCGGAAGCCGGTTGCACAAGTGATGTATATTTTACACAGTGGCCTCACCTGACGTCCCCCTCTATCATGACCTTGAGGGTCACCAACACTTAATTACGTGAATTTAATCCAGACAAGGCAATAAACATGTCTCTTTTTGAAAACAAAACTTTGCACTACTCTTTTAATAATTGAAACAAAACATACAGCTCAATTGTTCCTGCCAGTAATTTATTTTTTCAAATGAATAAATACTTTTGCAGATGTTTACACTAAATGAAGCTCGGTTACATGAACCCCCTCCACCACCCCTTCCCCCACCCCCTAAAATAAAATATTAAAAGATTTCTCCTGGTTTATACAATAAAACTATAAGTAATCTGTTCAAATCAAGGCGCCACTTAGAATTTTGATTTTTCTAGAGCTTTGTTATATCCGCCCACTTTCTTAACGTTTCCCCATTGTCAGAAACTATCTCTCGATGTAGCAGGTCTGCTATCCTTCTCACTGTCTGACAGGTTCGTTTGTTTGGCGTAAGTGGACACCTAGATGTAGCATAATGTCTTAAATAGATACTAAGACAAAATTCCTTCGGTGGAAATTATTTATATATTAAAATATCCTTTATAGATAGACTCCAGATGTTTGTTTTCACTTCCGCGGCTAGGTTTTGATATAGAAATCAATTCTATTTTTAGAATATACCTAACTGTAAACAGACAAACAATTGATGCCGTTGCAAAAGCTATGGCCTACCAAAGACTATAATAAGATAGACCGCTTGCTTTAATATTTCTGCTATTTGATGACTCAAATGACTTTTTTTCGGAATTCCTGATTCATTTTTGCACTGAACACTTACGTTTTATTTAATCGCTATGATTTTCTCAATGAAAAATTAATATCGAAAGTTGTATGCAGCGGAAATCTTTAGGCAGACGTAGACGTAATTTAATTTAAAAAAAAATGAATAGGTTTATATGCAAACGCAAACACACACTGTCACGATGTGGCAATTGAGAGGGGGTAATAATGGCTGGTTGTCTTAGAGGTATGAGGTGCCGATGCTGTAGTTGACCTGGAATATTTATTTGTTCTCTACTGGCTCGTTTAGATGTTATTAAACACACACAAATAGACAGTTCTAAGTTAGGCAAGCAAGTCTCTGGTTACGTTTCAGGTGTTTATTTATTATTCAAATTCAATATCCAATGATGAAATATACATACTAACATGCAGGGGAGATATAATGCTTGAGATATACGCACAGGAACGTCTATCACTCAATATACTGTGTTGTTGCGGAATCCAAGTTTAGGCTACGTAACTATAATGAGGAAATTACGATTACTGGCTAAGTATCTGCAAGTCCAAGTAACAATTCGGGAGCTAGACCAAAACGATGTATCTAGCTCGGGAGCTGGGAGAGATCTGATCTAGTTTAGTTGGGCGGGCTTTTTCGTGAACATTAGTCACCTGACCCAAGGTTAATTTGGTTGGCTTACATTTAATTACATCCTATTCTCATTGGCTAGATTGAATATACATTTGCATAAGAAAAGCTTATTGGAGCCAAAAATGGATTGGGGGTCGGGGTTGCGAGGGCGGAAAGGGGGGGGGGAGAGGTCTAGATGAAAGACAATTGAACAGACGTCATGCTGAGTGGGGGAATTTATCTCCCTTTGGTAGAATTTTAAGTAGTTAACTCAAGTGGCTGGGGGGGTTTCGGACGAGAATTAGTTATATGTGTGCGAACTGGGTTCTCTGGTCAACGCTCAGGGAACGACCGTCTCAAAGCAATTGCATAACGTACCGCTAAGCTGAGGGGATATAAAAGGGGGTGGGGGTGGCGGGGACGCGAAGAGGAGGGGGTGAGTGAGGGATCGAGTAATGACTGTCTACACATGCGTTAAAATAGTACAAGATATAAATACATTAAGACATGATATGAATACATTAATATAGCATAGGATAAAATATATACGTTCTAACTAACACATTCGTACCCATTCAACCAAGATGTAGTACCAAGTTGAATCTTATTAGTCAGTAGACTCTGAATTTGGGCGTAGTACAAGAGTATAATGAAGGGTAGAGAAACAGGTGAGAAAGAGTGATGGGGAGATGTAATTGCGTAAGGGAGGGAGAAGATAGTGACGTCAGACTAACCTTCTCTCTATTCTAGCTAAACTTAAGCTAATCTAAGGTTCTAGTTATACACTGCTATCTATCTAAGTGCTAATAGTCACTATTAAATCCAGAATTGTGACACACACACACATCAACAAGGGCAATAAAAACGGTAACGATTCTAAAAAAATGAATTCCCTACAAGTCCCAGGCTAAACGAAACAAATCTATTGATGGAATCAGGATTGATTACGACCCATGGGTATTTGACGCCTAGTGGTCCGCCCATGACACGCCTCCGTTACTGTAAGACTACACCTCTTATGCTACATTATGAGAGTTGCCAGAACATGACATTGAATTCCGTAGAGGGGGGAATGTACGATGGAAAATGAAACCGGAAACCAATTTTTTAGATTGCATTACCGAATACGGTTCAGTGGAATTATCTGAAGCGAACGGACCACGCTTGTGGCAAGGGAAAAATTCTTTACTTTGAAATTTGCGTCTACAAGAACGCCAACAAAGCGACCTCTTTTATAATACCATCCAATAATTGAATCACAGTATATAATATATATATATATATTGATATATTTATGAATATATATATATATATATATATATATATATATATATATATATATATATATTTTAAAATGGCCTTGAAGCGTAAAGCTTGAAGAGTATTGGTCGTGGCGTCTATCTCACATGGATACGTTTGATTTTATATGTTTTAATGATTTGTATTTATCTCCTCCAAAAGTAGCCTTTCGGCAGTCTTCATTTGTTTTTGTTTTTTTATAATTTACCACTAAATGGGAGTAAACTATCATCGTTAGCCAAGAATTTGCGTCTATTTTAGAAAGACTATACGCTTGAAGGATTTCAGCTGGCGTACCGAAGGGTCTGGATTGGAATCCTAGTGAAGGCTAGAATGGGTTCATGATATTAGTTGTAGTAAAGGCGTAAAGTAAAGTTTGTGCTGATCACAATATTCCCTAGTATGCCGTGGTCATACCCCATTGCTGGCCCTATGATTCAATTTGGTCCAACGGGTATTGAATTTACTTACCTACTTCTGAAGGTTTTCAATTGGAATCTTAACGATATGCATATATGTCAGAACTTGGTAGAATCGGGAACATTCTTACACCCAGCGGGAAAAAAAATCCTAGCGTTAATATGGATTCAAACCCGGGATCTTGGAAATAGCAATCTGATTCCGCTAACACTAAGCCATCATTCGCTTCTTATTTTCAGGTGTTTATGACATGGTTTGCGCCTTTGGGGAAAGGTTTACACCAGTTTTGCAGTTTTAGTGGTCCAACTCACGATAGTCTCTTTCGCTGCCCCTACACTTAAGTTCAGGACCACCCTAGTGTGGCCCGGGGCAGACCTTTGCTGCTTGACCACTGCGTCCTCTATGCTGGACACAGAGGGCAAGAGGAAAATCAATACTGTTTGGTCAACTGGTCAACAGAGAAAACATTACCACTTTTCTTGTGTCCACCAATATGTGTGTCTACAGCAACGGTAAACAACTACTTTAAGTCGGCTTTATTGCTTGTGTAGACAGACGTACTGACTAAATGGCGTTTGTGTGCCTATAAAAAAATGGCAGGATCCTGAGTACTATCTAAACAAGCCAGCTGTGGGCGTTGACCAAAGAAAGTGGTAAAAATTGCTCCAAATAGACCACACACAAATATGTTTATCTTATTACATTTTTTTTCTGCTGTACTGGAGTATGAGGATTTGGACTTGAGTGATGGCCGGCTGAACGATAATCCTTCTCCCATATATTAATTAAGTATATTGATATTATTTTTTTTATATAGATATGATTATATGACACAATTACTATTGGATTAGTAACTATTGTATTGTATGCAGTACAACTAACATCTGCAAATGGAACTATTTTATTATGTGATGTAAATATGATACAGTTTAAGGATGAGAGGCCGGCCGGTCCCGATGGTAGTGCAGTGGCGTAGGGGAGCGGGAGGGGGGGGTCCAAATTCGAAAGTCCCCCCGGGCCCCTATTTGAGTGGGGCCCCCAAAGGAGTGACCGAATCTTTTTTTCTCATGTCATAATGTCGAATGTCAAAATGCAGGGGCCAAGCCCCCCCGGGCCCCCAAATCCCTAGCAACGGCACCGGGGTAGTGTTACAGTATTCTATACTAATTCTTATGGCGTGTATGAGAGGCCTACTTATAACATAAAGAACCTGAGTTACACGTTGAGTAATTCAGATGAAAAGTTTATTCACATATAAAATACCATACGTAGACGAAGCATATTGTTTACAAATAATAAGTATTCACACATTGTCAAAGTTTAATCATAATTGAAACACAGATTCAATAAGACTTGCATATTCATTATCACTCGAGGACTAAATCCATCTCCTTCATGAATATATTCTTTTGATCTCTTTAATAACTATTCTAAGCGCACACTTTCAGACTTAAATAAAACTTAGGTCAACACATTAGTTCAGTAAGTTCAGTAGAACTTATTAGGAAAAATCAACCTTTCATCTAAAAAATTCAACATCTTTCATTCTACTATTGTCTCCCTTGATAACTCTTTGTTCACTCCTACAAAAATCCCAAGCTTTTCTTGTATTATTACTTTGAACACTTCAAGACTATTTGTTTGTTTGTTTGTTTGGGGAAAAACAACTGCACTCACTCATTTAAACTCTTAAAAACATGTTGCAGTGAATACAAAACTGAACTGTAACAGTTAGTTCACCGGACTGTCAACCGTCATATCGCAGGTTCTATCCCTGTTGCCGACCGATCCCTCATGAAGGAGTTGTGGGCCTTGTGGACGTAATAATCTTCTTTCTAGAAGGACCGTCTGTAAAACTTTTAAGATATACGATTTTTAAAAATACTGATGAAAAGTTGAGTGAAGCCAATGTCATTGATGAATTGCGTTCTATTTATCTACATCAATAAAACGTGAAGTTATTTCAAATAGAGAATTATTGCCAGACATGTTGTGTTTCTTCCCTTTAAAAGACCAGGGGTTATAATTAATATAGTGAAAAACAAGAACTTTATTATCTATACATTTTTTTAAACGAAGCTCTAAAACCAGTTAAGTTTACACATAGAATAGAATACTAACATAAAAAACATAGAGAGATTGTTTTGCTATTGCCTGATTGTGAAATAAAAATAAATAAATAAGACCATACAAAGTTACTGTAATGAGTTTTCAAGAGGGACAAGTCAAACGTGTAAAGGAAAATATGTTATTATGTAGGGGTTAAATAAATAACATCGGTGGGAATTGTCAGATAACTCTTGATGTTTTTCTCTTTTTTTTTCAGGGTGCAATTTACCTCCCCCTTCTGACTTTCTCTTTAATGATGGTCTCTAAAACGCATTCGAAGACTGATTGTAATGCATAGCGCTATATAAATATGTAAATTGTAAATTGTAAATTGTAGAGTACAGTGACAATGAATCGTAGACATGCTGTCATTGGCTAATTAAATAAATTTAATATTTATATAAATACTAGAAATTGTTTTCTACATTAAAATAGGAATATCCCACTCAATAGTAGTTGGAACAGGAAGTTTGGAATAAGCCAAGAAGTGGGTAGTTGTTTTTTTTATATGTATGTTTATGACTGGAGTAAAGTAAAGTACCCGTCGAACCAAATTGATCCATAGGGCCGGTGAAGCAGCGTTTACCAGTTTCTATGGCCACGGCATACTAGGTGATTGTGTGGCCAGCATAATGCTCGGGCCTTTGCTTTAGACCAACTAAGGTCAGGTACCCATCGGAGCTAGGTAGACTCAGATACAGCCTCCAAACTCGTGAAAAAAATCCTAGGCTGCACAATGATTCGAACCCGGGACCTCTGATGCGCCTGCCGAATGCGCTACCGTACGGCCACCGTCTACAAATGGAGCTAAAAGCCAATTTTATAACACATTTCAATTAAGCTGTCCGGTCTGACTTTCTTTTAATTATTCATCTGCCACATGCTCACCGACTTAAGCACAATACAGTCGTCAATGTTATTGGACAACCTTTTTGTTTTGTTTTCTAAATCTAAAGGGTCCACGAATACCAATTCCAGTTATCTCCTTTGAGGCAAACATTTGAATAATGCCTCTGAACACTGCCAAATGGCAATACCGGAGTGACGCCGCTGCACTGATGGGATTGTCAGATCGACACGCATGAACAACGTAGCTGGGGTTGATAACAGGTTTATTATAAGCAAACGAGATAAAGTCGAAATGAGTCTCGTTTTTTTTAAATAAATATCAAAGAACATTTAGTTTCGTTTATATCTATTACATTTAAAATTCATACTTTTGTTTGTATTTCACTGTAACGTATGTATATTTTAACTTCTGTATTTATATTGCTGATTGTACTTATCTTCAACCTTAGTAAATGTACAATGGGCCGTATTGCTGCTGAGAGTTAACACCCTTGCCCATTTTACAATTACGGTTTATAAGATTGACTTGTATAAGGGGCAAGGGTGTTAACTCTCAGCAGTACGGCCCATTATATTGTGGATAAAACAAAAATTTTATCCATGATACATTTAGAACTGGGGTAATTTGCTTAAGTGTAATTGCCCCCCCCCCCCACCCCACCCCTTTTATGCTAATTCAACCAAGTTAACATGAGCAATTGCATGTGTGTATGTGAATTTCTAAAGTTAAAGCAAGTTAATTAAACTTACATCCTGTTCCAACAAATAAAGATTTCCTCGAAAAAGGCAAACTGTAGACAGTATGTTCTGGATACGGTTGTTAAAATTAAATTATGTGTGTCTTAGTGTAGTACCAAACAGAAAACCTCTAAAAGTGACTTTGTTAGGATACATCAAGACAGAATTAAAAGCAAGTTCTTGTAAATAAAAATAAGTTAAACCCCATAGTGAATTGTACCCAGTCTTATCCAATAGCGAGGTGTACTGGATTAAGTGATTGATTGCCCAAGAGTAAAGGGGAGACTCGTCCGAAATGTTTTGCTGTTTTTCCATCAAGCTAAATGCTGTCAAATATTACAATTCTAAGCTACTTATGAAAACAAGATTCCAAAAAGGAAAGAACGTTCGCTCCAGTGTCTTCAGTAGTAGACTTTGCCTTACTGAGCTCACAGTGTCTTCAGTAGTAGACTTTGCCTTACTGAGCAGACTATTAAAAGGTAATTATTGGATTGCAGTTAGTTAAATTAAATATCGATAACAAAAATAATATCATACATCCTATTCACCGTACTGGCTATCTAACGACCAACAGACCTACCAACAGACCTACCAACAGACCTACCAACAGACCTACCAACAGACTGTCATGTATATTGTTTTTCCAAGAATTGGAACACGCAATGTTTATTCTTCTCTCTCTCTTTTCTCACTACACACAATATTAGGACGTTTAGTAGGAAAACGAAAGATTCTAGGTAATGTTGGGATTCTGTGTTGATCTCAAATTCTCAGGGTCTGGGAACGACTCATTATTTAATAGGGGAAGTTCCTATCGTTTTGTTATAAGTTTTGTAATGTTACCATGATTTTCACCCCTACTGGTAGTGGGTCTGTCCCTTGCACCACTCGGATAGTATTTAATGATTTGTTTTGTCTGAAAGACAGAGAGTTTTCAAAATATGTTCCTTTGAGAACGTTTGTGTTTGCACTATTTTATTCTAACTGTACATAATAGATATATTGTATATATTGAACATATCACCTGAAATAAACTATCAACAACAGTTACACTGAAGCTTCCTTGTCAAGTTACTATTCTATTGTGTTGTACACATTACTATAAGATTTATCTACTACTCTAATGCCCAAGAAAGGAAATGTTGGAATACAAATACTGAGTTTGTGCCCAGGACTATAAGAAGAGTTCGTGTAATACTGAAACATAAATACTAATAATTAAAGTCTCCCCTAGGACTAACGAGAATTATCAGCAAGATCTACACAGCTCTGGCCACAAGGGGATTGTGGACGTAACAAGACCTATCAACAGACCTACCAGCAGACCTATAAACAGACCTACCAAAAGACCTATCAACAGACCTACCAACAGACCTATCAACAGACCTACCAACAGACCTATAAACAGACCTACCGACAAACCTATAGACCTATTTATATCTTTAAGTCTATCTATCTGCACCCAGATCTACATCTAGATCTATCTTTATATTTATTTGTCTATGAATATATAATATATGAATATACATATATATAAAAAGACCCAATATGCGCAATATATATTCGACTAAAATCTGTTTGTAATATAAGAAAATAAACTGATCTAATTCTCAGACCAAAGAACTGTATGCATAAATTATCTTTTAAACCAAATCGGCTTTTTGCACACGACCTCCTCAACTACCTACGGAAGTACGATAGGAGAAAAACACAAACAATATAATTAGAGGGTTTAAAGGCGATGTGCAAAAAAGAAAAAGTGGGGGTAGTGGGATTAAGCACTCAGAGAGATAAACATCGAGAAAAATTGAGTGTTCAGAAAAGCAAGGGTCCTGGATCGTTAAAACATATTTACTGATATTAATTTGTTGTTAGCCAAAACTGAATTCATAATGCATTGCCAATATTTCTTTAAGTTTCCGACACTATGTCTCTGTCTCTATCTATCTATCTATCTATCTATCTATCTATCTATCTATCTATCTATCTATCTATCTGTCTGTCTGTCTGTCTATCTATCTATCTATCTTTCTATCTATCTATCAATCTATCTATCTATCTATCTGTCTATCTATCTATCGATCTATTTATCTATCTATATCTATCTATCTATATATCTATCTATATATCTATCTATCTTTCTATCTATCTATCTATCTATCTATCTATATATCTTTCTAACTATATATTTATATATATATATATCTATATATCTATATATTTATATATCTGTCTTTCTATTTATCTAACTATCTATCTGTCTATCTATCTATCTGTCTATCTGTCTTTCTATTTATCTATCTATCTGTCTATCTATTTATCTGTCTTTCTATCTATCTATATATCTTTCTATCTATGTATCTATCTATATATCTGTCTATATATCTATCTATCTATCTTTCTTTCTAACTTTCTTTCTATCTATCTATCTATCTATCTATCTATCTTTCTTTCTATCTTTCTTTCTATCTATCTATCTATCTATCTATCTATCTATCTATCTATCTATAGCATTTACTTTTATTTAATGAAAGAATCATAGCCTGGTCATCTTGATCTTGAAAGAGTTCTATCAAGAATTCGTTTAGTATTACCAGCCAGGGACGTACTAATAAAATGGTCGGAGAAGTACTAAATTAGAAAGAAGCGAGTACTACAAAGAAGCGAGTACTACTTAACGGTTTTTCAAAGTAAATATTAAACCTTTTCTTTCCCGTCAGGCATTCGATATTTGATCCTTTCAGAGAACCCATTCTAAGCTGAGCTGCCTCTCGATCCACGTTTGAACACTAATTAACATTTGCCTTTACTTGAACATTATTTAAAGTGGGAGGAACTTGCCAAAGACTGGTCCAGCTGGAGACAAGCGTTGACCTCCGGGCTGGAAGCAGGATAAAGAAACCTGCAAAGGGCTCACTGACGAGAAGCGCACCAGAAGGAAGGGAAGAGACCAGACAATGACCAATTCTGCCTTCTTGTACCAGAGGTGCAACAATGACTGTCACTCGCGTGTGGCTTGTACAGCCACAGCAGATGCTGCAAGGCCAGGAGCGCACACTCCCCAAGGGAACACTAAACTCCGTCGTCTCGCGAGACTAATGGAAGCCAACAACAAAAACGACAACATTTAAAGTGTTGTTACGTCCACAATCCCCTTGTGGCCAGAGCTGTGTAGATCTTGCTGATAATTCTCGTTAGTCCTAGGGGAGACTTTAATTATTAGTATTTATGTTTCAGTATTACACGAACTCTTCTTATAGTCCTGGGCACAAATTCAGTATTTGTATTCCAACATTTCCTTTCTTGTAAATTATGGTAGTAGATAAATCTTATAGTAATGTATACAACACAATAGGATAGTAACTTGACAAAGAAGCTTCAGTGTAACTGTTGTTGATAGTTTATTTCAGGTGGTATGTTCAATATATACAATATATCTATTATGTACAGTTAGAATAAAATAGTGCAAACATAAACGTTCTCAAAAGAACATATTTTGAAACTCTCTGTCTTTCAGACAAAACAAATCATTAAATACTATCCGAGTGGTGCAAGGGATAGACCCACTACCAGTAGGGGTGAAAATCATGGTAACATTACAAAACTCATAACAAAACGATATGAACTTCCCCTATTAAATAATGAGTCGTTCCCAGACTCTGAGAATTTGAGATCAACACAGAATCCCAGCATTACCTAGAACCTTTCGTTTTCCTACTAAACGTCCTAATATCGCGTGTAGTAAGAAAAGAGAGAGAGAGGAGAATAAACATTGCGTGTTCCAATTCTTGGAAAAACAATATACATGACACGCCCCCACCCAATGAAAGAAATAATGTACCATAATTACCCAAGTAATACTCAACATGGTACATTTTTCGTACTTAACACTATCGTTTTAATAACCAACAATCAATGGAAGATTATTAGACAATTTAAGCAAACATGGCTCACTGGCACAACTAAATTATAAAAAGTGTCACTACCCAATGGTAATTGTGATTATAACGTGATGGACAAATATTTCCCCGTTAGTATTAATATTAACTAATGTCTCAACAAGTACAAATAATTCAAAAATATTCTAGTCATTCTTATTTTAACTATGTACAGTTGTGTGGATTTCCACCAAAATTTGCAAAAAGTTTTAATCTATTAAACAAATATAACATTGCTCAAACTCTTGTCAATTTCCAACAGTTTACTTCTAATATACAAACCAAAAGATAAGTAATACATAACTCGAATCAAACTATAGGTTACTTCCCCTTTAAATTACAGTGTCAACTTGACATTAACAGGGTTCATACCTAAGATGATGATACTTCCCCTTTTCTCAAATATGAGGAGAAAATACGCTCTAGTTACGATTACTACAGTAATCTAAATATTAAAATGTAATCCACTATTATGCGTTTTTGGCAAATTTGAAAGTTTAATATAAAAGATTGTTCAGGGTTGAATGAGTGCTCACCTTTAGGTACCTTTGTTACCCTCCGTTCCTGGATATATGGAATATATAACAACCTATATACAACATAGTGAATATCCACTAGTTTTTCCCATTCTATTACCATGATATAACAATTTAGCAATAGATTTCCAATATTATCTATTAATTTATACCAATTGATATTACATCTCTTTCTAAGACAAAAATTGTACATATTATTATTTAGTTCCATTCATTAACTAAAATAAAAACAAGATAATAAATCAACTAGCTCAAAGTTTTCCCACCTAATTGCATGTGATGACAATTACTTTTATCCATCCATATCAAGTAAATACGTGCATATTATATATTTATTGCATCATGCATCAACATTTAAATGGAATTTCTTTTCCATAATCAAATGAATTTAAAATATATCAGAACATCAATATAATACATGATTATAAAAATTATTAATACTTTCAAAAGACTTGACTTCTATATGATACAAGTATTCTATAGGTATTCCATAATCAAAATTCAAACGAATGATAGGTTATCATGACACATTCTTAATGAATAAGTGAGATGATCTGAAAAAGAAGTATAGGGTTATTCAGTCAATCATGTAGCACCCGAGATAAAGTATCAGCTATGACCTTGTCTCTATCTTGTCGATGATACGGGAAATGGGATACCAGTCGGTCTCTGTCAAATTACTTAATTTCCCAAAGTCTCTATAAAACTGCAGTGTGTGGTCGGCTTTTGGTACCATCACACAGGGTGTAGACCATTTGCTATCACATTTTTCTCCTATGTCATCTTCTAACATATACTTTACATTTAATTTAATATGCTCAGGTCTGATGGGGTCAAATGGATGCTGTTTAATAGACCTGGCACTATTGGTTAACACTACATCGTGCTCTATGACATGTGTCCTACTGGGAACATTTGTAAACATTGCCTTATTTTCATGTACCAGCTCAATAATCTTCTCCTTATCTTCTACCGGAGGATGTTCTAGCCTTGTATCTAAACTCTTAAGGGCATCTGTATTATTAAGTTTACTTTCTGCAAACTTATATTCTATCCTAGATAAATCCGTCGGGACTCTAGCTAATGAAATCATGGGGACCTCCCGTGGTTTACTCTTTTCCCTGGAAACATAGGGCTTAAGTAAATTAATATGGCATACCCTCTGTTTTTGTCTCCGGTCAGGAGTCTTTATCAAATAATTGACCTCGCCAAGCTTTGACTCTATCTCATAGGGTCCACTAAACTTTGCACTTAAAGGCTGATTTTGCAAAGGTAGAAACACAAGAACTTTGTCACCTGGTGCAAAAGTTCTAGCTGTAGCTTTACGGTCATAGTTCTGTCTCATACGCTCCTGCATCTGTGGAAAATGAATCTTCACATGGTTAAAAGCATGATAAAGCCTATTTTTAAATTTATCTACATATGACAAAAGTCCAATCGGTTCACTGTCCGTTAGCCAAGTTTCATGTAGAAGTTTCAACGGACCTCTGACTGAGTGTCCATACACAAGTTCGAATGGGCTAAACCCCAGGGATTCCTGAGTGGCCTCCCTTGCAGCGAACAGTACATAAGGCACACCCTTATCCCAGTCTTTCTCGTTTTCATAACAGTACTTTTTAAGCATCGATTTTAATGTCTGATGAAACCTTTCCAGAGCTCCCTGGCTCTCAGGATGATAGGCACTTGATAGCCTATGGCTTATCCCTAATTGTTCCATGACTTGTTTGAAAATGTTCGAAGTAAAGTTAGTCCCCTGGTCGGACTGTACTGTCTTCGGTAGGCCATAACGTGTGAAGAAATTTGTCAGGGCGTCTACCACCTTCACTGTTGTTATGTTCCGCAACGGAATGGCTTCCGGGAAGCGAGTGGATGAACACATGACTGTGAGCAGGTATTGAAAACCGGCTTTTGTTTTCGGCAACGGGCCCACGCAATCAATGAGTATATGACTGAATGGTTCGTCGAACGCTGGTATTGGCTGGAGTGGAGCGACAGGAATTCGTTGGTTAGGACGTCCTACCATTTGGCATACGTGGCAAGTCTTGCAGTATTGTTCGACATCTCTTCTCAGTCCTGGCCAGTAGAAGTAAGGGAGGATACGGTGGTGCGTTTTTCGGACTCCCATGTGACCAGCGAAAGGAAGATCATGCGCCATACGCAGTATATCTTGACGATAGCACTTAGGTATTACAATCTGGTGAATACTGTCCCACTCGTTTGTACCTGAGTTGAGCGGTTTCGACTTTCTCATCAACACTTCATCTTTCATGTAGAAACATTCCGCCATCGCATCTGCAGTCTTTTCATCAACAGCTTTCATTCTGAGTTGCATTATTACTTCGTCATTAAATTGTTCTTTCACCAATTTCTGCTTTGGTGACAAAATGTTATCGTTCTCTGTTGCATCACCAGTTGTTAGTTCAGCAAAGAACGTAGCACTTAAATCGATGTCAGGTGTTTCTGTTATCACTGTTTCATTCGCATGTGTGTCTTCAGAACAGACAAACACATCTTTCGTTGCACTACACGGCGTAGCAAGAGTCTTTACCGACTTCTTTTTCTGCATTGCTCTTGTCAGTGCACATGTTGGGCGTTCATTGGCAGGACGTAGGTTTTTGTCCTCCGCCATCTTTGTCTCCAACACTTTAACCATGGGCTCGACAGTGACTCTGCCGCCCATAATGTCATTTCCTAATATCATGGAAACGCCTTTGACGGGTAGTGCGCGCCACACTCCCACTACGATGTTACCTGTAAAAATATCCGACTCGAGTTTTATTCTGTGCAGTGGAGCTTCCACAGCCTCCATACTAGCACCTCTCAGCACAACAGACTCATCGGTACTGGTGGCATCTGTTAACGGCACACTGCCCTCCAGGATCACGCTGACAGCAGAACCCGTGTCACGTAATATCTGTATTTTCTTCTTGCTGAGTACATCGACTTCTGTCGACACTGTCCCCTCGTAGACAAAGGGTCGAAAATCGGATAGGTCGTCCTCTTCCGGGACTTCAGGAACCATCTGTTCCTCACGGCCTTCTGAAAGCATAATAGATTGAGTACAGCTATTCTCTTTTACCTTAGTTAGACTGTTCTCAAAAACCAGCGACTCCACAACTATGGGCGATGCCGGCCGCATTTCTTTTGAGTTTCTTGACCCTGTGTTGCACACTTCTTCTGTCTGCTTGCTGTCTTTCTGCACTCTGGCACAGTGTAGAATAGCACCTTGCTTCTTGGTAAGGCTCCAACAATCTTTCTTCATGTGGCCCTCTTTCTTGCAATTGAAACATACCACCTTTGCTTTATTTACATCTGTCTGCTTCCTGAAATGAACTAAGTTACTATTATTATTTACACCACTGTTCTTATTATTGTTTTCACTTGTCTCTTTTGGTTTACTAGCCTCCTTGGGCTCTGGTTTGTGCACTTTGGGTTTGTCAGCATAATATGGCTTTATGCTGGCGTGAATTATGGCATAGTTATCTGCCAATCTAGCAGCTTCATGCACATCTTCAACCCCTCGGTCTGAGATGTGGGTTTTAATATCCACTCGAATACAATCATTGAATTCCTCAAACAATATTAGGTTCTTGAGTTTATCAAACTCACTTACATTCTGTGACCTTAGCCACTGTTCTAACATTTTCTCCTTTTGTCTCAAAAAGTCTACATGAGTTTGATCATATGCCTTCTTTCTGTCTCTAAATAGCTTTCTATATTTTTCTGGTGTCAGGGAATAACTTTTTAGCACCCTTTCTTTGATCACTTCATAGTCATTTATTTCCTCGGGTGTTAAACTCAACACTACGTCCAATGCTTTTCCTTTGTTGAGAGTTGACCTTAACAATAAAGCCATCTTATCATCAGGGAACTGATAATCTACAGCTATCCTCTCAAAAAGCAAAAAGAAATCTTGAACATCTTCTTCTCTGAATATAGGCAAGTGTTGCTTCATTGCGCTAATATCCATACCGTTGATGTCCCTACGATGGTCAGGTCTGTTCATGCGTGCCATCTCTATCCTTTCTCTGCTTTCAATCCTAATTCTTTCATTTTCCCTTTCAGTTTCTATCCTAATTCTTTCCAATTCCATTCTCTTCATAGCTAATTGGAATTTTAGGTTTTCACTCAACCCTTCATCTTCATCATTGTTTGATGATCTAGATGACATATTTCTTACCTCGTCTCCGTGGGCAATTACCTCGCCCCCACTGGGAGCTACATAACCTTCATTGATATCGTTCTGTCCCACTTCAACTACACTACCAGTGTTCATGGCATTCTGCCCGTTCAAACATGTCATAATTTCTTTGGTCAAACGATTACGATTAGGTCTTGCCTGTCCTGCCTCAATCCCAAAGGACTCAGCTAATTCTTTTAGTTCAGCAAATGACATGGCATTAAGTTCCTCACTTGATATATTCGAAGCCATAGTATAGCGTTCGAAATATTTGTTATAGTAGAGTAGTATATATTGTATAATAAAATATAAAGTTCCAACTTACGATTTGTCCAGAAATTTGCACAATATAATATTAAACACTTCGTGGAATCTTCACACTTCCCAAGGAATAAAAACGCAAACCAGTTCTCTCCTCTTTTTAAAAAGAATAGTTTCACAGTCCTGAAAACGAAACACAAATATGCCGCTCTCAGTACTACTAATGTCACAAAATATTTATAGGTCAGCTAGATCAAGAAAAGTAGAACTCAAATCTACCGAACGAGACTACCAAATCTTGTCAATCCTAGGTCAGGAAAAGTAGAACTCAAATATACCGGGCGAGACCACCAAATTTTGTTACGTCCACAATCCCCTTGTGGCCAGAGCTGTGTAGATCTTGCTGATAATTCTCGTTAGTCCTAGGGGAGACTTTAATTATTAGTATTTATGTTTCAGTATTACACGAACTCTTCTTATAGTCCTGGGCACAAATTCAGTATTTGTATTCCAACATTTCCTTTCTTGTAAATTATGGTAGTAGATAAATCTTATAGTAATGTATACAACACAATAGGATAGTAACTTGACAAAGAAGCTTCAGTGTAACTGTTGTTGATAGTTTATTTCAGGTGGTATGTTCAATATATACAATATATCTATTATGTACAGTTAGAATAAAATAGTGCAAACACAAACGTTCTCAAAAGAACATATTTTGAAACTCTCTGTCTTTCAGACAAAACAAATCATTAAATACTATCCTAGTGGTGCAAGGGATAGACCCACTACCAGTAGGGGTGAAAATCATGGTAACATTACAAAACTCATAACAAAACGATATGAACTTCCCCTATTAAATAATGAGTCGTTCCCAGACTCTGAGAATTTGAGATCAACACAGAATCCCAGCATTACCTAGAACCTTTCGTTTTCCTACTAAACGTCCTAATATCGCGTGTAGTAAGAAAAGAGAGAGAGAGGAGAATAAACATTGCGTGTTCCAATTCTTGGAAAAACAATATACATGACAGTGTATATTATTAAATGGTTATATACACATATGAGGCAATGAGTTTATGCAAGAAGAAGAGACATACAACGGGAAAATGTGGGAAACTAGGACGTCTCAAGCACAATCATCAGTGAGTATCGATGCTGTTAAACGGCAATCATCAGTGAGTATCGATGCTGTTAAACGGCAATCATCAGTGAGTATCGATGCTGTTAAACGGCAATCATCAGTGAGTATCGATGCTGTTAAACGGCAATCATCAGTGAGTATCGATGCTGTTAAACGGCAATCATCAGTGAGTATCGATGATGTTAAACGGCAATCATCAGTGAGTATCGATGCTGTTAAACGGCAATCATCAGTGAGTATCGATGCTGTTAAACGGCAATCATCAGTGAGTATTGATGCTGTTAAACGGCAATCATCAGTGAGTATCGATGCTGTTAAACGGCAATCATCAGTGAGTATCGATGCTGTTAAACGGCAATCATCAGTGAGTATCGATGCTGTTAAACGGCAATCATCAGTGAGTATCGATGCTGTTAAACGGCAATCATCAGTGAGTATCGATGCTGTTAAACGGCAATCATCAGTGAGTATCGGTGCTGTTAAACGGCAATCATCAGTGAGTATCGATGCTGTTAAACGGCAATCATCAGTGAGTATCGATGCTGTTAAACGGCAATCATCAGTGAGTATCGATGCTGTTAAACGGCAATCATCAATGAGTATCGATGCTGTTAAACGGCAATCATCAGTGAGTATCGATGCTGTTAAACGGCAATCATCAGTGAGTATCGATGCTGTTAAACGGCAATCATCAGTGAGTATCGATCCTGTTAAACGGCAATCATCAGTGAGTATCGATCCTGTTAAACGGCAATCATCAGTGAGTATCGATGCTGTTAAACGGCAATCATCAGTGAGTATCGATGCTGTTAAACGGCAATCATCAGTGAGTATCGATGCTGTTAAACGGCAATCATCAGTGAGTATCGATGCTGTTAAACGGCAATCATCAGTGAGTATCGATCCTGTTAAACGGCAATAGCTTTTAGTGTATCTCCTAGAACAGGGGTTGGCAACCTTTTGCTTACAGTGCGCCGAACTAGGATTTCTAAATCATTCAGCGTGCCAACAGCTTGAAAGTCAAACTGCTCAACTATATTATTTTTATAAGACAATTTATTTAGTGCCGTAACAATACCAAGATCAAAATTAAAGGAGCGTTAGGGAGAAAATCATTAAAGTGTTTTATATTTAATAACAAACTAATTGCTATTATCATCTTTTTTTTAATCCATTCATAGCTAATACATAATTTCATTTCTCAATGTTCACATAAATGGTTAATGTATCAACATTTAAATTTATTTTTCAAGATATTATTATAATTTATTCCTTAGTTATAGAATATACTATAATATACATGGACCGCTTGCTTTAGTTTTGTATGCTCTTATCTTCTTGTTTTGTAATTCCCGATTTTAAATAAAGTAGTTGCGATACAAGTTCCGTTTTATTTAATCGCATTTTTTCGACTTGAAATGAATACTTGTTTTACTATTATTCCTATTATCATTGACTATAATAAGATGGACCGCTTGCTCTATTTTTAGAGCTCATATTCTTTTTCCGTGCGCATACAATATATGTTTCCGCTGTATACAACTTACGATTGTAATTTTAGTTCAGAAAATCA
Organism: Anisus vortex; assembly: GCA_949126835.1. Lineage (NCBI taxonomy): Eukaryota > Metazoa > Mollusca > Gastropoda > Planorbidae > Anisus > Anisus vortex. The sequence goes on from OX421507.1 coordinate 33,960,850, forward strand.
TAGCGATTAAATAAAACGGAACAAGGCCTAGTATATAAAGTACGTTATAGCAACTACTTTATTTAGAATCGGGAATACAGATAATCAGTGTTTCGAGTCATCATATAGCAGAAATACTAAAGCAAGCAGTCCATGTATATTATAGTCTATGGTTATAGCTATAAATTCTTCATAGTTGGATCTCAGCATAACTGAGATTTGCGATTATATATTCTGAAAAACTTTTTATTTCTTCACAAAAGTTGTTGATGTGAATATAGTTAAGGGGAAGAGATACAAAGTAATCATACAAACTGGGTAGTTATTGTAATGTTTAGAAATGTACATAAACATTATTTAGTCATATTATATTATATAGTTTTCAACTATATTTTATAGTTTGATCATTTTAAAGTTTTAACTTTGAAACCATTTTTTTTTTTTAAAGAAACAAAAAAGATACATATTAGAAATATAAATGTAAAGTAAAGAGATTAATTATCTCCCTTTAATTAAACTATCTAAATTTGATGCTGGTGATACCAAATGAGTTAATTGTTTTAATATAATTAGTGTTACTTATAAATTTGTATTTCGTTAAACAAAGTCAGCATTATGCGCTTTTTGTCAACGCTTTTTGTATTTTATAGATGTATAAAATTAATTTTCGTTGTAAATAAACAATTTCTGCATTAATAAAGCCAATTAAAGCAGTTATTTTTTTAAACATTAATAATTACAACAATTACATAATATAGTGTTAGCATATAAGCCTCTTATGTTTATTACAATAATAAAACAAACGAATGTGTTTTAGAAATAATTATATTTATGCTTAATTAATAGAGATGAGCATAAAAACTCTTTTGAATGTAATTAGCATGTATCAATTAATGAACACCTTTTCCTTAAATGCTCTTCGCTAAATGTTCAATGTAAGGTACATATTTAGTCACATCCGAGTGGTCAATTTTAAATTATTTCTTTGTATGCTTAAAACAGCTTTCATGTGCGATAAAATATGTTAACTAGTGTAAATCTAACAAAAAGCTGAAGGTAGAATGAATGCCTTGCAGTTGACAACAGATGACTTTCCTTGAGTAGCTATTCCTTTTCAAATTTGCTACAAATCGTCACATTTCGATGCCCATTTTTCGGATGTTTAAAAGGAAAAAAATGCCAATATCCCTCTACTACAAAAATATTCAGATCTAATAAGTTTGTTGTAAGATCAAGCCAGTACGGCTTAATGTGGTATGGACACATGAGTCCATGAATTTCAAAGTCTTGCCTTTGTTTAGAAAACAATGTACTTCTGTAAAAGCTCATCTATCTGAATTTGCCTTATATTAATGAAAGAGTTAAATGTTTTGAAATTGATTTCACGGCAAGTTATGTCCAGTTTCAATGCAAATCCATTCCAGTGATCCAACACTTCAAGTGCTTTTCGACCTTGTCCTTGTAAATGCAAGTTCAACTCTTTGAAAAGTGTCGACATGTCATTCAGAAACATCGGCTTCAACAGTCAGTTGTCCTCATTTAAAAAACCGGAGTTGTATTTTTCATCAAGATACATTTTAATTGCTTCCAGTCAAGAAACGAATCAATCCAAGACTTTACCTAGACCCCATTTCACTCTATTCTAGAAGAGACTATGAAATTGACAATCTTAAAAATAGATTTAATCAAAGATCGCAAGTGCAATGGTGAGAGCTTTGCATATAAAATCCATTTTGCCTTGCTTCCAGAATGAATATTACTCTAATGAAGCAGTGACTTGGTAGCCAAACACAAAGAGAACAAATGGAAAGCCTTCAATGATGTAGACATCTCTGAAATACAAGAATGTTGGAAAGAAACATCTTAAAGCCCTAATCTCAAGAATAAAATAAGAAAACTATTCTATCCGTAAAATACACGAAATAAAGATATTACAGCCATTAGGGAAACATCTGCTATTGGAAATAGGGATCCCTGAAAACTGGAAAACAAGCAGCTAACACATTTTCCAATCACTTCCAACGAGAGAGCACATGCAAAGTTCCACAGACGAGACGCAAAAGTAGTGGAAAATCAACAACAAACACAGCTCAGGAAACAGATAAACGAAACTCGGGCAATGGCTGAAGAGCTTCGGCTAGAAGAACTAAACCATGCCATGCAATATCTCGAAAAAAAAAAGGAATCATTGGAAAGGATGTCATTTGCAATGTGGTGATTAAACGTCTAGAACCAGGCGCCGAGGAAAAAAAAATGAAATTAGAGCTTTACAATCCCTCGTGGAAAGAATCAATAACCCTAGCCCTAACCCTAGCCATATTCATAACCCTTTTCCCTTATCCTAACCGTATCCCTAAAAAGCAAAATGATCTCATTGACAAAAAAAGCTACAAACCAATTAGACTCTTGAGCTGCCTGGGGAATACCATGGAAGGATGAGGAATAAAGGCGTTCGGCTGGCGTACCAAAGTTTCTTGGTTCGAATCGTGGTGAAGGCTAGGGTGTCCCTGAGTCTACCCAGCACTGGGTACTGGGTACCTAACATTATTTATGGTAAAGTAAAGGTGGCTGGGCATTATGCTGGCCACACAATCCCCTAGTATGCTGTAGCCACAGAAACTGGTGAACGCTGATTCACCGGCCCTAGGATCAATTAGGTCAGACGGGAATTACTACTTACCTACATTGGAAAACATATAAATTCTAATGAACAGTCAGTCTAAAGTCTAAAGTATAAACAGAATTACGGAAGATCAGCATGTTCATCTAACGCAATCTCTTTCTTCCAAGATAAAGACAAAGTAGTAGCACTCTTTCTAAATCTCTCTACTGTCTTTGAATGTGTATGGAAGTAATGGCTGATACTGGCGTTTCAAAATACAGGCATGATTGTAAGAAAACTTAGCAACGCTGAGTGGGTAATCAGATTCATACACAAATGAGTAGAGTAGAGAAGAGAGAGAGAGAGAGAGAGAGAGAGAGAGAGAGAGAGAGAGAGATAGTGAGAGAGAAAAAAAGATCAATAGAGAGAAAGAGAGAGTGAGAGAAATTGAGGGAAAAAGGGAAAGAGTGAGGCTAGCGAAAGAATGACAACGTGAGAGAGTGTGAAAGAACAGAGATGAATTACTTAGAGAGAGAGAGAGAAAGAGAGAGAGGAGAGAGATAAGGAAGAGACAGAACGACGAGTGATAAGAATTAAAAGAGCGCTAAATAAAGGGAAGACTCAAGAGAGGTATGAGCCAGACCATATTAAAATAACGATATGGAGTATTGTTGTCCGTCTTTTCTCCCGCCCTTACTCTCGCTCTCTCTCTCTCGTCCACAATATATGACAAAAGAAATTGATTAAAAATCAACTCAATATTTCTATACGCCCATCCAGTTCTAGCCAGCCTAGCTCATGTTTTTTTTTTATCCTTTGCTCCACAGTGTTGTTTTTATACACTTTCAAAACTGACTTTTACTTAGTTGATATTTCAATATTTCAGATATTGACGGTTCAAGCTGGCAGTTAAGGTGAACGTAAAAGTTGCCATTTTTATGAATATGTATATAAGTTCTACTCTTTAACCTTATATCTGCTTTTGGCCAGAGGTGCTATACAAATAATATTGACATAACTTGGCCTTTTTTTGTTGTTGTTACAATCGTATGCCGTGGCCAAGCGTGGCCACAGAAACTGGTGAACTCTGGTTCACCAGCCTTATGATCAGTTTGGTGCGAAGGGTACTTTATTTACTTACTTTTGAAGCAAGACCTATTGATAATAATCTAATCTATATATCAAACCGATTTCTCCAATGGAAATTAATCATTAGCTTCAAGTTTGTTTTTATTCTACTTCACTTTAGCTCAACTTAATCGTCTTTGTCTTTTCCAACAAGATTTTCTCACTTTCATCTGCAGGACGTTTTTAACAGTATAAAAAAACACTGTTTAAGAAGGTTTAGCTTCGTATTCCATGACGTATGCAAGAAAGTCATTATTTTAATTAAACATCGAGACGCACAGCACAGCAACTATTTCTGTGTGTGTTTCTCTTCCATAAACCCGCTAGTAACTCAAGCTTTGGCTCGGAATTTAAATGTGTGAACAATTCGACCAAGAGACTAAGAGAGTATTTCGAAATACACGAAAGTTGAAGGTTCAACTGTAGTTGACCAGAGTAAGTATGGTACTGTAAACTGTGTCTATATGCAGTGTTCTTGTAAAGATACATTTATAGGACTACACCTAGAGCGGTCCACGTAACTTTATTTTAAAAAAAAAATCAAGAGCGAACAATTGAAAATAAATAGGCCTACATTTTAAACCAAACAGCAAGAATTATTGTGCTTTACCACTTTAATACAGTAGACGTCACATCGACGTCATCACTTCCGTACACTTAAATACCGAGGAAGTCACATTGACGTCATAAATAAATAATAGAAAAAGGTAAAAATAAGCAAAGTCAGCAAATATTTATATTAAAAACCTGTGTGTGTTTAATAACAGTTTAGTCTTACATCCATCAACTTAAAAAGTGCAACTGACACCCCATTTTCACTGCCCCCTATTCATCATATCTATTAAGCCAGGGTTCGGCAATATTTTGATAATAGTGTGCCAAAGTAGGATTTCTAATTCATTCAGCGTGCTAGTATCCTAAAAGTCAACCTGATCATGCACTTACATTTATTGATATATGACACTTGAGGGGTCTTCAGCGTGCCATTTGAAATCGCCCCTGGCAGGCGTTACGTAGGTTGCCGACCACCTAGCCTATTGTACAATCAACATTTTAAAAGGTAAGATTATAATAATGAAAATGTTGATTAAAAAAACCTTTATCAGAAGTTAGCCAAAAAGTTCTTTACAATTCTGATTGTGTGCTGTATCTTAAAACTACCGCTCCTCCTAACAGCTACTTAAGGCTGTGACACTACTGCTCCTCCTAACAGCTACTTAAGGCTGTGACACTACTGCTCCTCCTAACAGCTACTTAAGGCTGTGACACTACTGCTCCTCCTAACAGCTACTTAAGGCTGTGACACTACCGCTCCTCCTAACAGCTACTTAAGGCTGTGACACTACTGCTCCTCCTAACAGCTACTTAAGGCTGTGACACTACTGCTCCTCCTAACAGCTACTTAAGGCTGTGATGTTAACCCAGTCTAATTGGAGCCTGGGGTTGCATCTACGTAATAACAAACCCATAACAAGTCCATTGTTGTTGTTTTTATAGTTTTTTGGCCTGTCCTATATACCAATGAAATTATTCTGGAAGATCGAGCACAAACCTAATCTTAGCATGGAAAAAGTAATCGATGCAAAAGAGATAGAAGAAAAAAGAAACCAAACTCCAGTTATGTAGGCCTGTTGGCAAAGTGTTTACTGAAAACATGTGCCCGGCGTCCCTTCTCTTCAAGTGATTTCGCTCGAACCAATTTAGAGCCCGTCGAATATTTATTCACAAATGTCTACACAGGCTGTCCTGCTCTCTGGGACAAGTGGAGAGATTACAAACAGTCCAGGATTGGAATATCATACAGAAAGATGGGGATAAGTTAATGGCATCAACAAAAGCTGGCTCCAGACGGGAGAGAAAGGCGCCAAGACTTTTTTCTTCTTTTTGGAGAAAGTTAAATAGAAAATTCATATTGAATTTCTTCATTTTTTTGCAACTTTGCTTCAAGTGTTCTTTTTTTTATAACTTTGTTCTTTCATTTATTCTGTATTCAATTGAAATTCTCTTTACTTTTTCTTACTGTTTTTATGATTGTATGTTTTTTTTAGACGTTTGTACTTTAAACTTTATATCAACTCCAAACAAGCGCTGGTCATCTGATTATTATGGAATGAATTTTTATAACGCAGAGACACAGAGAGAGAGAGAGAGAGAGAAAGAGAGAGAGAGAGAAAGAGAGAGAGAGAAATAGAGAGAGAGAAAGAGAGAGAGAGAAATAGAGAGAGAGAAATAGAGAGAGAGAGAAAGAGAGAGAGAGAAAGAGAGAGAGAAATAGAGAGAGAGAAATAGAGAGAAATAGAGAGAGAGAAATAGAGAGAGAGAGAAATAGAGCGAGAGAGAGAAAGAGAGAGAGAGAGAGAAAGAGAGAGTGAGAGAGAGAGAGAGAAATGACTTTAATCAAAAGAAAAATAAATGAATCTTGGATTATATCTTTTTTAACCAATCTGAGTTTTATCTTCAAACAATTTCGAATTGTCTGACTGCGCCGGGTTATCAAGTTGAGAATCACTGAAAACTGAGATATGATGACTTGATAAATGCGTAAAAATTTCTGATTTCCCTAAAGTCCGCTGGTTCTTTAATTCTGAACTCTGTGAAATTCGTTCAATTTACGTGTATGTCAATTACAATGGGTTAGCTCTTCCAGGAGTTCAGCCATTGAAATAACGCTAACCTAAAACCATTGGCAAAAAAAAATATAACACTTCCCTAGCGCCCTCCCCATCCAGACACCGCAACACAACAAAAAAACGTAGTTTTAAATCCCGTCTCGTATATATGCTTGTATTCAATGAAATAAATCGTTGGATCCTATAGTTCTGAAGATGATTAGATGGCGAATTTGAATGGAGTTTATGATCGGCTACACAGACGGACAGTTCCATTGACTGCACCAGAGCTTCGTCTTCGGAGAGTAAACAAAATTATACGGTTCCCGAGCGTATTTTCATTTTTTGTATTCTCTAACCCTCTGATCAAATACTGTGACTAATAATGAATAGCTCTAGCCGTTAAACGCTATTACATTGAACTGAGGTGAGTCAGTTCTCGGGTCTGTACATTGAACTGAGGTGAGTCAGTTCTCGGGTCTGGACATTGAACTGAGGTGAGTCAGTTCTCGGGTCTGTACATTGAACTGAGGTGAGTCAGTTCTCGGGTCTGTACATTGAACTGAGGTGAGTCAGTTCTCGGGTCTGGACATTGAACTGAGGTGAGTCAGTTCTCGGGTCTGTACATTGAACTGAGGTGAGTCAGTTCTCGGGTCTGTACATTGAACTGAGGTGAGTCAGTTCTCGGGTCTGTACATTAATGTTCCCCCATCCTGTCCTTGAGATTTCAGTAGATAAATGCTAGTAATGGTACATAGTTCGTCTGACGCGACGATAATTTCACAGTGGTATAGACTATAGATCTAGACTATAAAGATCTACTGTTTGGCTTATGTTCATTAATGTATAAAGACCTACTGTTGAGTTTATTTTCAGTATGGTATAGATATAAAAGATATACTGTTGGGCTTATGTTCATTAATGTATAGATATAAAGATATACTGTTTAGCTTGTTCAGTAATGTATAGATAAAATTATCTTTTGTTGAGTTTATGTTCAGTACTGTTTAGATATAAAGATATACAGTTTAGCTTGTTCAGTAATGTATAGATATAAAGATCTGCAGTTGAGCTTATATTATTATTCTCCATGATATATCTATATATAAAGATCTTCTTTTGGGCTTTCAAAATAATAAGCCAACGTCCAGGCATAAAGAAACTAAGTTTATGACAATATTCACATGGGCGCAGAAACAACGAGCTGCTTGTAAAATCTTAGTACTAGTCCAGAAATAGAGCGCTAAATATAGAGATAATGTTCATAATGGTCAATAAATAAACAGCTAAAACTAAGATAACGATCATTATGTTTAATTTTAATAGAGAGATAATGCTAAAAATGCAGAGTTACAGTAAGGAGTCCTTGCTTGAAAATATTAGGCTACGTTTCCGTCTGTGACTGAATGGAAAGAAGGCAAAAGAAGGGAGGGAGGGAGGGAGAGCCTAGTGTTTATGAAATCATTTGTGCAACATTAACATTGCAGGTAAAAGGCGGCTGGATTAATGCACCGGCCACATAATCAGATTAGGCCGGCCTAGATTAGGGCTTAGCGGGTACACATAAATTCGTGAATACTTGAGGCTTTTATCTTTGAAAAGTATCCGAAATAAGGTTAATTTTAAAAGTACATAATATTATTGACCTAATTAAGCGCCTTCGAGTGCGCTACGTTGCATTTCTAAGCCATTGGTTTCGCCCACAATACACGTTTAAAAAAAACAAAAACAAAACATTACCAACAAATGAAGCACTTTACATTCCACATGCCACTCTATTAGACTTAACGATAAACATTACAACTTTAAGACGTTATAATATTGCCCGCATAGCGATCTACCTGAAGGCAATATCGCCTTGGCCGAATTGTCTCCCTGCCTCTCCAATGATAAGCAATGATAAGCAGTGATAAGCGTAACAATGGCGGGAAAGTAGAAGGAACTATATATATATATATATATATATTAAATATGTATATAAACGATTATCAGGTTCGCGAACAATGTTTCAAAGATACACCATGCATCCATTTTTTTAAAAGGTTAAAATGTATAAAAAAACAACAATGTAATATTTCTTATAGACGATGAAAAGAAGAAATGGAAACTCGATGAAACCATTTCATAAGATGAACTAACATCTCATGACCTTGTAACTTACTCAGATAAACTTATTACATACGTGGTTTTAGCTCTGTAAATAATAATAGTTTTGCTTTTTCTTACAAACTAATTTATAATAGCCTAGGCCAGGGGGTCTCAAACACGCCTTCCGCGGGCCGCATGCGGCTCACCAAGTGGATTTGTGTGGCCCGCCAGTAAACTTACAAAAAAAGTACCATATGTCACAATTCAGACAGCTAGTACTGATACAAATGAAATTTATTTTAATTTTATGTACGTAACATACTTAATAATAATACTAATAGGTCTAGTTCACTTTGGTATAATCCTTTGTGTCTAAATTGTAAATTGGCATAGTATTAGTGATAAGTAGGAAAATGAGTTAAGATGTATGAAGAGTTATTTGTTGACAAGTCAGGTTGTGGGGGGAGGGGGGGGGAAGGTGCGTCCCTTGACTTATTTCTTAATTAAGTGATAACATGGCACATTCCTTCATCTCTGGACTAGGCCTATTTCTATGTTTGTACTCTTCACAGTTTTAATATTAATTACTCAAAATCTTACCGAAATGTTTTTTTTTCACTTAACAATGGGGGCTCATGAGTTCTTGAACATTGTGTTTTTGTTTTTAAAATATTTCTTTTAGTTAACTATACAGCTAATTATTGATAAATCATACTTTCCTAAAGTGTAGTCCGCGGGCGTCCAGTGTCTCTCTCTCTCTACAAGGGCGCCGCCAAATGTTTAAAATGATTTCATAATGTATTGTTTTGTCTTTTTTCTCGCTTCAGCGATTCATACGGAGCGAATGTAAAAAATAATTTTACAAAATAATTTAAATGTCGAAGCAAATGAACAGTGTTTACGTACCATTGATGTAAATTTGTTTAAAATAATGCCTTTTATTATTAGATGCCGGCAGAGGCGTATATCGGCATGTTCCAGATATTCCATGGAACAACACCCCCACACAACACCCCCACACAACACCCCCACACAACACCCCCACACAACACCCCCACACAGAAGGGGCCTACACACCACCAAACACAGGCTAGTGTCCCTTGGGAACAGGGCCCCCCACAATCCTAAATACGGACCGGGATGTCGGACTTACAAAACTGTTAATGTCGTGATGTAATAAAATTATTGAAATTGGATTGTAATAAAAGTAGACTCTGGAGGAGTGGGCGGTGATTAAAACAGAGTAGTCCCTCTTTGATAGCACTTGTCACTTATGTACCCATGGGTTTCAAAAACTGGCCAAGTGTGTAATTCGCCGATACGTACACATTAAGGCTACACTGGCGGGCTAACGCAAGGCTGACAGCCCCTGTTGCGCGTATTCTAAGTATTTTAAGTGCATTTTAGCTGTCTCTAGGGTTATCACTACTTATATATTCTACTAAATGGTTTGCAGTTTAAATAGAGTATAAGTATTCTGTATAATACTTTTATTAAATTGTATAATGTAAAGTAGTAAAATACATAAACAAAAAAAGTATCCCATTGGAACTAATTGATGTCCTATGATCAGTTTGGTCCGAAGGGTACTTTACTTTTACTTTAAACATCATTTAAAACACTAATCTAAATGCAATACTAAACTCTAAACACGGATGGGATAATCGTTGGATGCAATAATCTTCTGTAAAGAGTGTCTGTATTATACACTATAAGAGAATTTAGTTTCTTTGACATCATTTTGTGTAGGCTTTCTTATGGACATGTTTTGTTGACCATCTTTATTAAAAGCTATAGAATACATCATCATAATTCAATTGTAAACTAACTAAACAGTTGACTATCTGAAGCTTTATTCGTCAACTTTAACACTGAAAGCAAAGTCATTCTTCAGTTTATATTATTATAGCAAGAGTCTAACCGTAAACCTAACACAATGAGTCTGCATTAAGTACCTTGAGCGCCAGCTATTATACTATTGTCGACTACCTAATGCAGGGGTCCACAACCTTTTGATAACAGTGTGCCAAAGTAGAATTTCCAGATCATTCAGCGTGCCAACAGCCTAAAAGTCAGCCTGCGCCAACAATCAATTCTATTTTAGATGAGACTTCAATTGCCTTTTTGTGACTCTTTCGCGTGCAACTGAACATCACTCTGAGTGCCAAGTCTGGCACGCGTACTGTAGGTTGCCGACCCCTGGTCTAATGTATCATTGGTACCACTATTCTTGCCTTGAGGTTACACCTTAAAAGATGTTTCTTACAGTCATACTTCTAATATTAAAACTTGTTCTATGCTAATAGTGTCAACAGTAGACACGTTATTTGCTGCGGCCTATTTCATTCCTCTGTGTATCCTTTCATTTCTGTTCTCGTCCGAACCTTTCCACCCTTTTCCTTTCCTCCCCTCCAACTCACACCTCCACGAAAGCCGCCGGTAAGAAACATCTGTCAAGTAAGGTACGTCTGAATGGATCGATCCTGTGATAAATGGCATCATTTTCTAAGACTAATTATCGTGCAGTGTCACCAAATGTGTACACAAGTAGGAGAAAATATAGAGAGATAGTTAATGAGATTGCATACAACCGAAGCGTATTGTAGGATAGGGGGTTGACAGCTCGTGGCAATGTATGAGATATAGATTTGGATTATATTGACTTCATAGATGATAGAACTGAACATGCGATTGTGTTATTTATACATTGCAATATTATGAGAAAAACTAGGTTTAAATAGTAAGTGACATGATCAAATGATTATATTTAGGTGTATCGGCAAAGTATTACACTATCATTCACGCCAGTGAAAGAGGGAGGGAGAGAGAGATAGGGAGAGAGAGAGAGAGAAAGAGAGAAAGCATAAGATATAAATATATATTGTAATGTATGAGTTTATAATTAATTAACTCCCTTGTTAATTTTAGTTTTGATTACCTTCCCTTGTAACTGGTCACATTGTTTTGGTGAGCCTGAGTGACCCTTGTCCGCTTGGCTTGAACGAGCACGAAATGGACCGTATGGTGTGGAGTTAGAGTAGATAGTTGAGTGGTTTGAAAGACTGGTTAGGGCTGTGTTTCATTGCTTCTTGTGTTCTTCTTAAAATCGTGTTATTATTATTGAGTTGTGTTGAGCTTCAATGTTATGTTTTATGTTGAAATAAAAGTTGTTAGTAATAATTGCTGGCGTCATTTCTAAATTGCTTGGATGAAAGTTTGGGAAAAAGTAATTGTGATAAACCGCATAACTCTAGACAGCGAGACGTAACAATCTAGAGAGAGTAAGAATAAGAGAGAGAGAGAGAGAGAGAGAGAGAAAGACCGAATGTGAGAATAAAGACATAACTAAGAGAAGGTAAAAAAAAGCGAATGAAGGAAATGTTAGATATTCTAAAAACATAAACATAATAACATTAGAATGAACGAAAGAGGAAGAAAGAGGAAATGATAGTGAGTTTTAGGTGGGTGTAAAATACAGAGGGCGTTTACAACCTGATGGGAGGAGATATAACCAAGTGAGAGAGATAAGGGATACTAGGGAAATGGAGAACATAATAATAAACGTGAAGACCTATGGAGCAGAGACAGACAGACAGACATAGTACGTCTAGTAAAGAAATAAAAAGTATTGAAATGAGAATAGCTTATGGATTCATTAATGTACGTGAATTTTATGACATGTGTAAAAGAGGGAGCTGGGTAGACCATGGTGATTTCGTTCTGAGCGAGGGACACCATAAATTGGACAGGACATTAAATGGAACATTTCTTATCCGATATTAAGTACGCTTACCAACCAGTGACATCACCTCACACTGATGACGCTATCAGGTCGTTACACGGAAATGTTTGTAAGTAGGACAGTGGTTCTCAGACTATGCGCCTTGGAGTCTTTGGGGGCCGATATAGAACCAATGGACAAGTTTTAATGATTGTGCATGCATGATAAATCTAAATGTTCATAAGTGTACAACACTTGCGGTCCTTTTCGTTCATTTACTAACAAAACATGTCTGTGTGCTGCGTTACTGGTTGCACTGCGAGTAAGAAAAGATGTAGGGGATTAAATTGTATTTCATTTCCAAAAGATGTTGCCGAAAGAAAGCGATGGATTGTGAATGTCAGAGGTAACAATCTCCTGTTTTATATTCCCAAACATGTTGGTTGATGCAAAATAATTGTTATTTTGCGTCATGTATCTATAGACCGTGTTTTCAATAGCCAAGAACCGCTACTCTTGACTAAATTATTTTATATAGCAATCTAAATTTAACTTAATGCAACTATCGCGTGGACTATTAATTATCACATACTCACTTTTGGTGGTAGTGTTAACGTATTGCTCATGATTAATTATATTTATTATTGTAGCCTTTGTATATTTATAAAAGACCAGAACTGGATGTCAAGTGTGAAATAAATGGTCAAGCACCAGCAAAAGCTAAAGTTGAAACAAGCCAATAACATCACGTGTTGCCGGAAATAGACCGGAAGTTCGTGAACACGATAAACCAACAAACTTTTGTGAAAAGGCCAGACCTCTTTAAGACTTGTCAATGAGCCTTTACGGGAGCCTTGCGAAGATACTGCAAAGGCTGTCCTAGTGTATTGTTTTTCTTTCTCAATCCCATGTGGCGAGATAAAAACATCCGCAATTTTGACTTATAGAAAGGCGCCGTGGAAACAAAAACAGACTTTGATAAGAGAGTCATAAGTTTGGGATCCACTGAAATGCGACTTACTCTTTCGAGAGAGAGAAACCTGAAATAAAAACATTGAATGTTGGGGAACTGTATATTGATGAATTAATGATGTACCCACCTTATGAGCTAATGGCACTTAGTTGTTTTTCTAGAGACAAAACGTATATAAGTATCCTTCTTAGTAAGTAGAATTTCACGTAGTTTCTTACTATCCAAAAAAAAACAAGAGTTGTCTCTTTCAAAGTCAGAGTTATCCTTTTGAAAACTTCTTTTAGTTTCACAAATGTGTTCATAAACTTTCCCCGTCAATTACGTACGGTCAAGGACTAGCACAGGACAATAGGCAAAACACGATAGGACTTTATGATAACGAAGATAATGTGCACTCATTTCAATGTATCCAAAAATGTGCTCTTTGATTCAATGCAAATTAGTGTTGGTTCTTTAGTAAATATATCTTATAACGGTTTGTTATTTTAAACAGGAAGTGGATATGTTTTTGTAACAATGTTCTCTGTTAGTTTGAATTTTACTGAACACAAATCCATATACTTCGCAAACGACTTTTTATTCGGGACTATCTAAAACTCTTTTTTAAAGGTCTAATTAAATTATGTTGTTGTTTTTTCATCGGATGAGTTCTGTAATCCAACACAAATGAACAAGATAATGAAAAGTATTATCACCAATGAACGCTCACACGATGCATGCATTAACCAATATTGAAATTACCACGGTTGAACGAAACTGAACTAAATGAACAAATCTGTATGGGATAAATGAAGCAGGATACTACTCTAATATTTATAAATGACACAGGATACTACTCTGGTATTTATAAATGACACAGGATACTACTCTGGTATTTATAAATGACACAGGATACTACTCTGGTATTTATAAATGACACAGGATACTACTCTGGTATTTATAAATGACACAGGATACTACTCTGGTATTTATAAATGACACAGGATACTACTCTGGTATTTATAAATGACACAGGATACTACTCTGGTATTTATAAATGACACAGGATACTACTCTGGTATTTATAAATGACACAGGATACTACTCTGGTATTTGTAAACGACACAGGATACTACTCTGGTATTTGTAAATGACACAGGATACTACTCTGGTATTTATAAATGACACAGGATACTACTCTGGTATTTATAAATGACACAGGATACTACTCTGGTATTTATAAATGACACAGGATACTACTCTGGTATTTATAAATGACACAGGATACTACTCTGGTATTTGTTAATAGATTACAGATGTTAAGTGGTACCTTCAATTTCTGTCTGAAATATTCAAGCTAAAAAATAACTTTTTTTTTTCTTTCACCGCCAACACTGTTTTATAAATCTGTAATAAGATACTTTCCATAATAAGCTCTTAATTGGAAGATATCTTTAAATCTTAAAAAGTCGTCAACTGTTTTTAGTATTAAAAAACAAGAAGTCATATAATCCCGTCTATTTAATTTATGGAAAATCTTAAACTTAAAATGCAAAGCACTTAGAAATAATAATAAAATTAACTAACAATAAAATTAAGGAAGATATTAGACTTATACAATAAACTCCTGTTAAAATGTAACAAGCATATAAAACAAAAATGCTACCTGACATTAGATTTTTACTCACAAAATGTGTCGGACTATCTACTAGAGAAACCATTAAAGCAAGCATATCGAGTAAGTACATTTTAAAAATGTAACCCCATACGATATCGATACCCGATAAGTTTCATTTGAAAAAAACAAACAAGTAAAACACATAACAAGGCATATTGCAGTAACAAAATCAATACATTTGAACAAAACTAAACTTTAGTAATTAAACTTTTTGATATTGAATACCACGTCCTAGGATGTAGTTAAAACTATTTTAGATTAGCAAAATACATTTGAAAGATGATGATGATGATGTATTGATTACAAAAATGAATTTCCAGATGTGACGAAAATATAAGATTACACAAAAACAAACAAAATTCGAAACTGGCAAAATAAAGAAAGAAAAGAAAGAAAGAAAATAGAGAAAGAAAATAATGAAAGAAAAAAAAGAAAGAAAATAAAGAAAGAAAAAAAAAAAGAAAGAAAATAAAGAAAATAAAGGAAATAAAGAAAGAAAATAAAGAAAGAAAATAAAGAAAGAAAATAAAGAAAATAAAGAAAGAAAATAAAGAAAGAAAATAAAGAAAGGATATAAAGAAAGGATATAAAGAAAGGATATAAAGAAAGAAAAAATAAAGAAAGAAAATAAAGAAAGGAAATAGAGAAAGAAAATAAAGAAAGGAAATAAAGAAAGAAAATAAAGAAAGAAAATAAAGAGAGAAAATAAAGAAAGGAAATAAAGAAAGAAAATAAAGAAAAAAAAAATAAAGAAAATAAAGAAAGAAAATAAAGAAAAAAAAAGAAAATAAATAAAGAAAATAAATAAAGAAAATAAAGAAAATAAATAAAGAAAATAAAGAAAGAAAATAAAGAAATGAAATAAAGAAAGAAAATAAAGAAAGAAAATAAAGAAAGAAAATAAAGAAATAAAATAAATAAAGAAAATAAATAAAGAAAATAAATAAAGAAAATAAAGAAAGAAAATAAAGAAAGAAAATAAAGAAAATAAAGAAATGAAATAAAGAAAGAAAATAAAGAAAGAAAATAAAGAAAGAAAATAAAGAAAGAAAATAAAGAAAGAAAGAAAATAAAGAAAATAAAGAAATGAAATAAAGAAAAAAAATAAAGAAAGAAAGAAAAGAAAGAAAGAAAAAAAAGAAAGAAAAGAAAGAAAGAAAATTAAGAAAGAAAATAAAGAGAGAAAATAAAGAAAGGAAATAAAGAAAGAAAATAAAGAGAGAAAATAAAGAAAGGAAATAAAGAAAGAAAATAAAGAAAGAAAATAAAAAGAGAAAAAAAGAAAGGAAATAAAGAAAGAAAATAAAGAAAGAAAATAAAGAAAGAAAATAAAGAAAGAAAGAAAAGAAAGAAAATAAAGAAAATAAAGAAAGAAAATAAAGAAAGAAAATTAAGAAAGAAAATAAAGAAAGGATATAAAGAAAGAAAAATAAAGAAAGAAAATAAAGAAAGGAAATAGAGAAAGAAAATAAAGAAAGGAAATAAAGAAAGAAAATAAAGAAAGAAAATAAAGAGAGAAAATAAAGAAAGAAAATAAAGAAAATAAAGAAAGAAAATAAAGAAAGGAAATAAAGAAAGAAAATAAAGGAAATAAAGAAAGAAAATAAAGAAAGGAAATAAAGAAAGAAAATAAAGAAAGAAAATAAAGAAAATAAAGAAAGAAAATAAAGAAAGGAAATAAAGAAAGAAAATAAAGAAAGGATATAAAGAAAATAAAGAAAGAAAATGAAGAAAATAAAGAAAGAAAAGAAAGAAAGAAAATAAAGAAAGAAAATAAAGAGAGAAAATAAAGAAAGAAAATAAAGAAAATAAAGAAAGAAAATAAAGAAAGAAATTACAGAAAATAAAGAAAGAAAATAAAGAAAGAAAATAAAGAAAGAAAATAAAGAAAGAAAATAAAGAAAGAAAATAAAGAAAGAAAATAAAGAAAGAAATTGAAAGAACTAAATATAATGTAGAAATTCTTTACCCAGTCGCAACTAATAACCTAAGGCGTAGTATGTATTCAAACACTAACGTAGATCTATACATTGTTTAATATGTGAAAAACTGTAAATTTCTTTTGTTTTTGTTTTTGTACCTAATGAATGCAAAGGTTCTGTTTTAATTGATAATGCACAAGTCGAAAAAAAGGGAAAACTGAAATGTTAATATCAATTCAACAACACCACGTGTCTACATTTCTAAACGCAAACCACAGGAAATAAGTCTTAGCTTTATTTTAACAATAGACAATGTATGTATCCCTAGTCAATAAACAGGAAGAAGTTAAATGTATTCAACAATGACTGAATTCCTTAAGCCATGTATTCAACAATAGTCAATGCGTGAATTCTTTAAGCCATGTATTCAACAATAGTCAAAGCCTGAATTCCTTAAGCTATCTATTCAACATTTGTCAATGCCTAAATTCCTACCATCATGTATTCAACAATAGTCAATGATTGAATTCCTACAGCCCTGTATTCAACAATAGCCAATTACTGAATTCCTTCAGTCATGCATTTAACAATTGTCAATGACTGAATTCCTACAGTCCTGTATTCAATATTAGTCAATGAATGAACTTCAAAAGCCATGTTTTTTAACAATTATCAATGCCTAATTCGCCATTGTTATTCAACCGGAACTGGACAGAGACGAGCATAATGGATTCCTTAAATTTGTCGTTGCTAAGCAATCCACGTGACACTAACATCCGTGTGTAGAAATCAAAATACACGTTTTTAAAAGTTGGCTTAATTTTCAGTTAACTTAAACCATAAACTTAACTCTCCCGTAAAAGTTGGTTTTAAAATAGAACTTCGTGTTGTTTTTGTTTCATTGGTGACGTCATCTGGGCAGTTACATAACTCTAAAACTGTCAATAATCAAACAGGAATTGTTATTCTCATGCACAGATACAAGTGGAAACCTGCAAATTCGTATGAACAGTTTCAGCGACCAGATCAATTCATTAACGAACATTAAATCCTAACTAGATGCGCCAACGTCGCAACGTGTTCCAATGGACATGCCTTGATGGCTTAATGATGACGGCATTACGGGGCGCATTAAGTGGCGCATTAAGTGACGTCGATTCCTGCAATAACCAGCATGTTCCTTTTTTAGTGGTGGTGTTTTTTTAAGTAAAAGGGGGCGGGGCTATACATTTTTCAAAAGTGTCACCGGAAATGGTTAGTTCATTTAGACATGATTCGGAGTTTCGTGCATAATGGCAAAGTCTAGTCTTTGTGTATTGCATTAAAAACTTATAATAAAAAGTTGAGTTGAAGTATATGTGATCAACAAAATAATACAAGAATAACAACGGACAACTTATAAGTGCACCTTACTGAATAAGTGCACCTTACTGAATAAGTGCACCTTACTGAATAAGTGCACCTTACTGAATAAGTGCACCATTTTCTTTAAAGGATCGGAATCAGCAAGCGCATTTGAATCAATGGATGCACATTATTCAGTAAGTTCTCCATGTTGAATGTATTCAATAAATGCACTGCAATCAATAAATGAATCATATTGAGTGCATTCGATAAGTGCACCGCACGTAATAAATGAATGATATTTCATGTTTTCAATAAATGCATCGTATTCAGTAACTAGGTCACACTGAATTCAATATGTGCACCATAACTGAATACGTTCAATGAGTGCAACATCTTCAATAAATTGAATACATTCAACGTATTCAATAAACTCACGATATTGTAGCCTATAAGTAAACGAAACGCTAATTGTATCGCATCCTTACAAGTTATAATAAGAACTACAAAGATTGATGTATATTTATTCCTGATATTTTAAAACGCAAATAAAACCGTGTAGCGTCAGGAAAAATAAACACTATCATACAATTTTTTAAGGCATTGAGTTGGCCACAATATGGCCCTGTATTTAGTGGCTACATAAAGTGGGTAATCCTTCTTCCCTTGCCTGGCCAAGTGTCCTAACTGAAATATAAAACGAGGCTATATTTACTATAGTGTATGTTCGAAAAGTGAAATAAACATAGATGTAGACTATACAGACTTCCGGTAGGATAAGAATCGAACATCATTGGTCAGAACAAACAGGAAGTCTTTGAAACATATAAATATTTTAGATCAGTTTTATAAATAATACATCCAGGACTACACGGCTTCCTCAAGCATAATCAGCACATTCCCAAGAAGCATTTTTTGTTTTAAGCAAAATAAAGGACTTATAATCAGTTTAACGATTCATTGCACATAACATAACTCATAGCTCGACCAATACTGGATTACGCATCGACGGTGTGGGATCCCCACCAACAACACCTGATATCCACATTGGAGATGACCCAACGACGCACAGCACGTCGTATCCTACAGAAATACGCCCCTGCTTTGGTGGTTTTGGTCCATCCTGAGTACTTAGAACACCGCAGAGCGGTGTCACGATTATGTACAAGATCGTGAATGGCCATTCATGACATGTCCACACAAACAGGTCGCATCAAACAAGTGTCCCGCTCTACCAGACGGTCATCAGCTCAAACTGCGTGTTACACACGAACGCACCGACGTTTACAAATATTCCTTTTTTTTCAGTCAGCCATAAGACTATGAAACACACTGGGCCAGGCCTCCATCACTGCCCCCTCTTTGCAGGCTTTCAAATCATCACTGAAGGATTGAACTAAATACCTCCAATGAAACTCCGTCGTCTATTTATAACTTTTGTTTGTATGCTATCAAATATTTATAAGTAGTTAATGCACACTTTAGATCCCAGAGTGTTTGTAATCAAATCAAAACTTCAATTGTGGATTTTTTTTCAACGGGCATTACGGAGCGTTCACATTACAATGAAAAAAGAAGAAGAAGAACTAGCCACTATAGTGGTCTTTAACAAACATAGTAATAAATATATCCAATATACGTAATAAAAAATAACAAAATATTTCACATTTTACTTTTAAATACGATTGGGTGTAAATTGCCTCTCTAGTGTGAGGATCCCTTATTAGCCACGACATCGATTGTTAAATTGGTTTTTATTGGCAATACATATTTAGTTTACCTCTGGAGTTACAAAATATCATCAATATATATAATTATCGTGAGTTTATATATATATATATAAGCCGTTTAACGGATAGGAACAAGAGTTAAGTATATTTATGGGAAACGTGCTCAAAAACAAAGTTTTATTATATCAACTGTATTGCTTAATTTGTTTCTTATTGCCTTTTAAACTGACGTATTACAAATTATGCTGGAGCGCCATTACAAAAATATATTCAGAGTAATATCCCTTTCAAAATGCTTTCAATAATGTGAAAGTTTGTTACTTCAGGGTTTCCTCTTGCTGCGAGAGTTTACTTTGTATTGTTTGTTTTTTTTTCTTTGTTTTTATTCTTTTAACAAAACCTTTTGTAATCATTCGTTTCTCCGTCATTTTGACGGGCATAACTACTAGTATATGTACTTATAGCTATTGATCGCCTACTCTGGAAGTTAACATTGGTTATCGTTCCTACAATTCATTATGGACACATCTTTATTATATATATATCAGTGGTGCTAATTGGTGCATAGACCAGTCATGTTCCGCATCACCGTAATTCGAAAGAATAAAGAGCTCTCAAGTATAGGCATGCGCGATGGATGTATTCTAAATCTATGTTTGACATAACTATATTATTAATAGTAACTAGTGTAAATTGTAATAAATGCAAGATAAACCAGTATTAATTCTAATGAATTGAACGTTAACCAGTGTAGAGTCTAATGAATTTAAGATAAACCAGTGTAAATTCTAATGAATACAAGATAAACCAGTGTACATTCTAACGAATTCAAGGTTAACTAGTGTAAATTCTAATGAATTGAAGATAAACCAGTGTAAATTCTAATGAATTAAAGATAAACCAGTATTAATTCTAATGAATTGAACGTTAACCAGTGTAGAGTCTAATGAATTTAAGATAAACCAGTGTAAATTCTAATGAATTATAGATAAACTAGTGTAAACTCGAACGAATTCAATGTTAACCAGTTTAAATTCTAATGAATTCAAGATAAACCATTGAAAATTCTAAGAATTTAATATAAACCAGTGTACATTCTAACGAATTCAGGGTTAACCAGTGTAAATTCTAATGAATTGAGGATAAACCAGTGTAAATTCTAATGAATTATAGATAAACGAGTGTAAATTCGAACGAATTCAATGTTAACCAGTTTAAATTCTAATGAATTCAAAATAAACCAGTGTAAATTCTAAAAAAAAACAAAAAAAAACGTGTAAATTCTAAAAAATTAAAAATAAACCCGTGTAAATTATAATGAATTGAAGGTTAACCGGTGTAAATATCTAATTAATTCACGTTAAACCAGTGTAAATTATAACGAATTAAAGATCAAGCAAATTCTAATGAATTTCAACAAAGATCTTAACATAGAATGCAACAACAACAATATCAAACTGAAGTTGACACAGTAGCCACCTATTAAAACTTACAGAGAAATTTTACTTTTAACGAGTTTAACAGAAACCACGTCGTCGGTTCTTTTTATTGTTTGCTTTAATATCCCGGTAGGAATGAAATATTCCACATGGAAAACTGGACCAGAAACAAAGAAGACTATAAAACTCTTTAGTTAAAGTTCATTGAAACTGCACGAAATTAGTATTTCAAAAAAACGTCCAATCGAATTGACAACATACCAATGGTTTGTCGAGAATTCCTAGTATATGAGAGAATGTGGGTGAGAGAAAGAGAGAGAGAGAGAGAGAGAGAGAGAGAGAGAGAGAGAGAGAGAGAGAGAGAGAGAGAGAGAAAGGCAGACAGAGATTCGGGGAGGAAAAAAGAGAGAGAGAGAATGAATGAATTAAATAGTAAAAAGAAATAGAGAGAAAGAAATAATAATTTGTAAAAAAAAAAATGCGAAAAAAAAAAGAGGGTGGGTTGTGTTTGGGTGGGAGAAAGCCAACTACCGATTCTGGGATTCGCTTCTCGCTGCACGCCTCGCGCTTTCCTTTTCGGCTCGCATCGCTGTTTACGCTTCGATTGTTTTCGCCTTAATTCGGAATGGATCAAACTCAGCGGATTTTCCCGGTTATTTGTTTAATTCTATTCATTGTTTCTTATCTTTGTAGTCCCACCAAAGATAATAATAATAAGATCGACCGCTTGCTTTGAAATGTATGCCATTTGATAACTTGAAACAATTAGTTTCGGAATTTCCGAACGCACCCTGACCTCTAAACTT
Source organism: Anisus vortex (assembly GCA_949126835.1). Classification (NCBI taxonomy): domain Eukaryota; kingdom Metazoa; phylum Mollusca; class Gastropoda; family Planorbidae; genus Anisus; species Anisus vortex. The sequence goes on from OX421507.1 coordinate 33,982,848, forward strand.
CCGGTTTAGTAAAAAGCTATGATTTTTTCAAAGGAAAATTTAGATAAATGTTATATTCAGCGGAAGTCTGGACATATCTTTCCGTGAAATCAATTGCAAAACATTTAACTCTTTCGCTAGTTTAAGGAAAATTAAGATAGATGAGCATTTTTAGAATTAAACTAGTAGGCCTACTACTAAAACAATTAACTCGTTTGGTATTATGAGCATCAAATGTGGATAATTTAATTGAAGGGAGACAATTAACCCTTTTTCTTTACATTAATATTTCTAATTTTTTTTTGTTTTCTTTAAGAAATATTTTGGCTTATAACTCTAAAATGATCAAATTACACAAGATAGTTGAAAATTATATAAATATTTTATGACTAAAGAATGTATATGTACATTTTTAAATATTACAATAACTACGCAGTTTGTATGTTTACTACGTATCCCTTCCGCTTAACTTTAATATTTATCGTTCGTCAGTATTCCATTTGGGTAAAAATAATATGTTAACATAAATCTTAGTTATTCAGAGATCAAATAATAAAACACTTTAAAGCTAGTACTTGCGTAATTGACAATATAATTTTAAAATTTAATATTCATGGGCCCCCTAAGCTCTAATGGGCCCCGGTACGGCGTACCTGCTGTACCCCCCTCTCGTGGGGCCTGGACGCAACTGTTGACTAATTTATTTTATAAACAGAGCCATATTTAACTTAACGCAGCTAACACTTCGAGTATTAATTATCGCCTTCTCACTTTTGATGTTAATAACGGATTCCTCAAACTAACCTTTGTTTATTTCTAAAAGACCAGAACTGGCCGTCAAGGTTGAAATCAATAGTCAACCACCAGCAAAAGCCTGTTTTTTTTTGTTTACGAATATGGCGGAAAATGTCACCGGAAGTTCATGATCTCTTTCATTTGAAAAGGTCACACCTCATTAAGACTTGTCAATGGGAATTGAAGGCGGTAACAGCAGAAGTAGAAGGAAGGGAACCTTGATAATAAATAAATGGAATATAGAAATATAGAAATGAAAGGATGGCTTCAAATTATTATGTGCCAGAATAAATGAGAGAGAGAGCGAGAGAGGGAGAGAGAGAGAGAGAGAGAGAGGGGGGAAAGGTAACATATGAAAAAGGGAAAATGAGTAAATAAGAAATATAATAATAATGAAAATAATAATAATGGTTATTTTTAAAGCGCTCCTATCAAAGCTTTGAAATTTAGCATGACCAGTGCGTTCTATGAGTTAATTGCAGTGGCAGTTGTATTAGTAATGTAAGGCACACACCACAAGGTGATCAGAAATGTCTTTAAGCTTTTTCTAAAAAGACTCTTTGAGCTCAGAATGGAAAATGGAAAAAAGTGAGAAATTGAGAGAGAGAGAGAGAGAGAGGGAGGGGACGGGGGTGGCGAATATAAAGTAAAGAAAACAATGAACAATAGTGAGAGAAAAATGAAAATGAAAGAGAGAAATGAAAAGAGAAAGAGAGAAATGAAAAGAGAATGAGAGAAATGAAAAGAGAAAGATAGAAATGAAAAGAGAATGAGAGAAATGAAAAGAGAAAGAGAGAAATGAAAAGAGAAAGAGAGAAATGAAAAAGAAAGAGCGAAATGAAAAGAGAAAGAGAGAAATGAAAAGAGAAAGAGAGAAATGAAAAAGAAAGAGCGAAATGAAAAGAGAAAGAGAGAAATGAAAAGAGAAAGAGAGAAAAGAAAAGAGAAAGAGAGAAATGAAAAGAGAAAGAGAGAAATGAAAAGAGAAAGAGAGAAATGAAAAGAGAATGAGAGAAATGAAAAAGAAAGAGCGAAATGAAAAGAGAAAGAGAGAAATGAAAAGAGAATGAGAGAAATGAAAAGAGAAAGAGAGAAATGAAAAGAGAAAGAGATAAAACCGTATATATACAAAGAAAAGAAAGATAGTAAATAGAGAAAGAGGGAGAAAGGGGAAGTAACCACGTGACGTAGAAGACAAAATGTCGGAGTATTGAGAGAGAATGGCAGGAGGAGACAATAACAGAAATACAAACATTGATTATATAAGTAATTCAATTAGGAGAGAATGAGAGAGAGAGACAGAGAGGAGAAACGTATCAAGATATACTGACAGATGAACAGATAAATAGACAGCGAGTTCCAGTGCGTGAGTTTGGTGAAACAAATAGAGGAGGAGAGAGAGATGAGGAGGGAGATAGAGAGAAAGAGAAGACGGTTACAATAAACAGAACATATTTGTCGACTCGACCCATCCCTCCACCATCTTGAAGATAATGGAGATATTTTCTTTTATAAGCTAAAGAGAATGGGGGAAAGGGTTGGTGGGCGGGGGATCAGAGGAAGTTATAGGCCTATACATATATCTAAAGAGAGAGAGAGAGAAAGATAGATAGATAGAGAGAGAGAGACAAAGAGCGGATAAAACAAAGGTGGCCTATTTGCTAAGTAAAGTTAATTGACGAAAAAATAAGATGTTATGTTTGTTCATCTAGTGAAAATGTGTTATCTCATGTTTGTTCATCTAGTGAAAATGTGTTATCTCATGTTTGTTCATCTAGTGAAAATGTGTTATCTCATGTTTGTTCATCTAGTGAAAATGTGTTATCTCATGTTTGTTCATCTAGTGAAAATGTGTTATCTCATGTTTGTTCATCTAGTGAAAATGTGTTATCTCATGTTTGTTCATCTAGTGAAAATGTGTTATCTCATGTTTGTTCATCTAGTGAAAATGTGTTATCTCATGTTTGTTCATCTAGTGAAAATGTGTTATCTCATGTTTGTTCATCTAGTGAAAATGTGTTATCTCATGTTTGTTCATCTAGTGAAAATGTGTTATCTCATGTTTGTTCATCTAGTGAAATTGTGTTATCTCATGTTTGTTCATCTAGTGAAAATGTGTTATCTCATGTTTGTTCATCTAGTGAAAATGTGTTATCTCATGTTTGTTCATCTAGTGAAAATGTGTTATCTCATGTTTGTTCATCTAGTGAAAATGTGTTATCTCATGTTTGTTCATCTAGTGAAAATGTGTTATCTCATGTTTGTTCATCTAGTGAAAATGTGTTATCTCATGTTTGTTCATCTAGTGAAAATGTGTTATCTCATGTTTGTTCATCTAGTGAAAATGTGTTATCTCATGTTTGTTCATCTAGTGAAAATGTGTTATCTCATGTTTGTTCATCTAGTGAAAATGTGTTATCTCATGTTTGTTCATCTAGTGAAAATGTGTTATCTCATGTTTGTTCATCTAGTGAAAATGTGTTATCTCATGTTTGTTCATCTAGTGAAAATGTGTTATCTCATGTTTGTTCATCTAGTGAAAATGTGTTATCTCATGTTTAGCTGTAGAAAAAGAGATTAAGATAGAAAGATTAAAGCTTGGTTTAGTTTGAAGTAAACTTTGTGGATAAGCAGCGCCCTTAATTGGGGGGGGGGGGCATATACCTGGGTGCGACACTTCTAAGGGCGGCAAATATAGTCTACGTATAGCACTAAACATAGCAGTTACAATATGCAAGGGGACGTCGCTAATACTCTACATAGGCTTGTGTGGGCTCTGTGGATAAGTAAATAATTATAGCAAGATTCCAAGATATTATTTATAATATAATTCATATCCACATCCATTCATCCGGTTAGCCATTTATTGATCAAACAATCCCCGGTTACCTATGCCTGTTCATCCATACACCCAGACATCCTACTATCATCCTTACACCCAGACATCCCAGTATCATCCATACACTCAGACATCCTAGTATCATCCATACACCCAGACATCCTAGTATCATCCATACACCCAGACATCCTACTATCATCCATGCACCCAGACATCCTAGTATCTTCCATACACCCAGACATCCTAGTATCATCCATACACCCAGACATCCTAGTATCATCCATACACCCAGACATCCTAGTATCATCCATACACCCAGACATCCTAGTATCATCCATACACCCAGACATCCTAGTATCATCCATACACCCAGTCATCCTAGTATTATCCATACACCCAGACATCCAAGTATCATCCATACACCCAGACATTCTAGTATCATCCATACACCCAGACATCCTAGTATCATCCATACACCCAGACATCCTACTATCATCCATGCACCCAGACATCCTACTATCATCCATGCACCCAGACATCCTAGTATCTTCCATACACCCAGACATCCTAGTATCATCCATACACCCAGACATCCTAGTATCATCCATGCACCCAGACATCCTAGTATCATCCATACACCCAGACATCCTAGTATCATCCATACACCCAGACATCCTAGTATCATCCATACACCCAGTCATCCTAGTATTATCCATACACCCAGACATCCAAGTATCATCCATACACCCAGACATTCTAGTATCATCCATACACCCAGACATCCTAGTATCATCCATACACCCAGACATCCTACTATCATCCATGCACCCAGACATCCTACTATCATCCATGCACCCAGACATCCTAGTATCATCCATACACCCAGACATCCTAGTATCATCCATACACCCAGACATCCTAGTATCATCCATACACCCAGACTTACTATCCTTCTACCGATCCACCTATAATAACAATCCCATCAACCATTCCACCCATTTATACAATTACACATTGACCCAACCATCTTCCCACTTAGTCAATTACGAGCCTACCTGTCCATCCACCTTATTCACCCACCCCTCATCCATTTATCCAGTCACACATCCGTCAAACCAATCATTGGCCAATTTGTACAATCTTTCACCTACCTATCAATCTATCCGCCCAGCCAAGCACCCACCCTCGTAACCACCACAACTGACCATCGACCAAGTTCTATTAGTATAATACTATTGTGACATGTCAGGCAATGACAAGTTACTCAACCAGTGACGTGAGAAGCGTGGATCACGTGATCACGTGACTCACATACAGCCAATGAAGCCTTCGTGCTAATTAGGTCATTACGCTAAGAAATCTTTTCATTCAAGGAGTCTCCGTATTATCAACACACACATTCATCACACACATTCATCACACACATTCAACACACACATTCAACACACACATTCAACACACACATTCAACACACACATTCATCACATGAAAAAAAAAAAAAAAAAAAAAAACAAACTCCTTTATTTCAAATTTCAGAATGGATCCGAATTGGGGAGTGGATGCCCCATCAATGCGCCACTTATGCTTAAAAAGGTATTCATTTTGAGACCACTTAAGGCGTTTCTCAAAGTTTTTTTTTGTTGCAAAGTATAGCCCAATGATATTTTTTAAAATGTTGATTGATTATTTTAAACGGCCATATAACATTATTTAAAAACAACAACAACTAACGAGGGAAACTCTCCAGAAAATGTCATGATAAATAGGTCAAGGCTTAAAACGATTGATATGTGTAAGTGTGTATGTGTCTGCTTTTTGAAACTCATTTTATTTTCTATAAAACAAAACAAAATTCTGTCTCATTATTTCTTTCAGATTATATCGCACTTTAGGGTTAATATTAAAGTTGTGTAATGTTTGTTTTTTGTTGTTTTTTCAAGAACCAATGATTGATAGATTTATTAGTAGTTGTTTCGAAAAAAAAGATTAATTAATCGTTTGGTATGCATATAATGTTATATATTAATATAGATAGGTGAAATAATATAATATAAACGTCGTCAACCTGAATAAAAAAAACACTTAATTATGATGAAGGAATGGTTAATTTACATCACATACATTGCGGCAAATTGGTTTTATGTTTATATTATATTCATTCATATTATTGTCAAGCGTAACGGTACAAATGCAATAGATCAATTAATTATGAAACTAAAATAGAATTTATTGTTTGTTTATTTTTGCTTTTTGAAACACAGATAAACTAAATATCCCGAAAATCATCGCGTTCAAATAATTTTTTTTTTTTTAAATCAGGTGCTAAAGGTAATTCTTTAACTAAATAATGTAATTAATATATATATATATATATATATATAGATATATATATATATATACATAAACATATATATATGTACAATATAATATTTATATATATATATATATATATATATATATATATATATATATATATATATATATATACAGGCCGTTAGACGGATAGTGTCAATAGATAAATAGTGTTCTTAGATACGTACTCCGAAAGATGAACTTTTTAAATAGGAGTGAAGCATATGGCACATTTTAATAATATCGTTATAAGATATATGGGTCTGAAAAAAATCAGACTGTATAAATATAGTGAATTACTTCATTTCGTAGTTACTCTTATTGGGGTCATACATGCCCGTATCGCCCAACGCCTTTTATAATGACAAAATGTTTAGCCAACAGGGGTGATATAAAATGAATTACTAAACGCGATCGGCGTTTCGCTGTAACGCATGCGCAAAGAAAGTGTGCAGCTCTCCTACCGGAACAAGGCATAACATTATTGTAAGTAAATAATAAAAAGTTTGGAAGCGCGAAGGGGAAACAAGTCCGTCAGAACGGCGTAACTCTCATGCCAGCAGACGAGAAAATTGTAATTTCCCCTTTATCTGATGTCCCATGGCTGTGGGTATCTCTCCAAGACAATTTGCGTTTCTCTGCAAATCGAATTTGAAGAAGAGAATTATCGCATATTAATCCACAGCAATCACTTTCAATAACACGCTGCTTGCAGACGATAATCATTGATTTCCAAGAAATTTCTCGTTGCCTCAAAAGATTGAGTAGAAGATTAAAAAAAAAAATTATTTCAGAGGGGTGATGAGCACATTTTGTAATAGTTGTGTAATAGTATCATAGACATATCATACTTTGCAGCCATAATATGTTTACTTTAAGGGCAATACTGTATATACACTAAGTAAGTAAAGTACTGTTCGGACCAAACAGATCATAGTGCTGGTGAAGCAGCGTTCACCAGTTTCTGTGGCCACGGCATACGTTGGGATATGTGGCCAGCACAATGTCCAGCCGCCTTTACTTTACCCCAATTAGTGTTAGGTCCCCATAAGTGCTGACTCATGGACACCCTCCAGTCCCGTGAAAAAATCATAGTCTTCACCAGAATTCGAGCCCAGAACCCTCGGTACGCCAGACGAACGCGCTGCCGCTTGGCGACTGTGTCCCATTCTGTATTATTATATTAGACATTATACTCTTCTGCCATAATACGCTTACTTCAAGGGCTATACCGTACACTACACTCTATAAATACGACGCATAATAATGTTATTACATGTTTTATTTATGGCCGTACATAAATAGTCTCTCGTGTAAAGAGCTACAGTGATTGAAAATCTTGCCTGGATGTTCAACTAGAAGAGGACAACTCGAGTATGAAACTCTCGCCGAGTTGCGCACATTGATGGGAAAGTCTTATAGAGTTAACCTTGACTTTATAAAATTCAGAAGATAGGAATCCCTAGGAGAGCTATAAGTGACCGTATAGTATAAAACAATAATGAGACCAATATGTTTGCGATTCATGAAGAAAACCAAAATACGCCATTCATCCATAGACAACTAAAAAAAGACTCTGACGTCACTTTCTTAATTCACAACCACGACATACCTCTGACATATCGCTTAGAGATTATTTAGCATAAAGAAAATAAATAAAACGGCTCACAAAATTCTAAAGCTAAACCAAGTCCAACTTTTCTCTTAATGAGATTTAGGATATTGTAAGTTTCACAGACGTTCCTTCTAGATAGACGATTATTACGTCCACTAAGACCAAAACTCCTGCAGGGCGGCAAGGATCGGTCAGCGGCAGGGATAGAACCCGCGACGTATCGGTTGACAGTCCAGTGAGATAACAGCCTGGGCAACCGCCGATTCTTGTACTAAATTCTCCCTCCCACCCCACCGCCCCTTTGCAGTGGTAGTTTCAAAGACATTGTACTCTGAGAACGAACTGATGCCAAAACAATCCTACGTCAGCCTAGTATATAAGTCGACAAATGAAACTCTTTTCAATAGATAAATATGTCAAAATTTACAGTTGATCCATATCCAAGATTCAGCAGGCCTTGATACGAACTACCGGTTTACTCTCTAAAAGTCGTAACTTAAAGCGATGACAAAAACTGTATCAGGTTTTGTTTTAACAAGACAATAGAAATATACTGTTGCAGAAATTTTAAAGAGTAAAATTTCACTTGCCATTTAGGATCATGTACAAGATTATAAACCGCCACTTGGAAATGTCTACACAGCCAGGTGGTATCCAACAGATGTCTACTAGTCTACTCTACCCGAGGTCATCAGCTCAAAGTGCGTGTGCCACACGAAGCTCCTACGTTTACAAACATTCTTTTTTTCCGTCAACCGTTAGACTGTGGAACACACTGGACCAAGCCTCCATCACTGCCCCTTCTGTGCGGCTTTGAAATCTTCACTGAAGGGTTAGACTAGATACCTCAATGGAAACTATGTCACGTTGTAATTCTTGTTTGTAATGTTAAATTAGATATGAGGTTAAATTGTAGACTTTTCCTTCGGTCCTAACGGGTCTCCACAGTAATATGAAGAAGAAGAAAAAGTATAGACGGATATCACATTAAACCCAACCATAACCATGTGACGTGGTGTCCGAGCGGCAGTGCGTTCAGCTGGCGTACCGAAGGTCCTGGGTTCGAATCCTGGTGCAGGCTAGGATTTTTCCCCGGGTCTGGAGAATGTCCCTGACTCTACCCAGCTCTGATGGGTAACTGACCTCACTTGAGGGAAAGTAAAGGCGGCTGTGCATTGTGAAGCCGGCTGGCCTAGCGGTTAGCTCACCAGACTGTCAACCAAAAAACCACTTGACACGTCGCGGGTTCGAGCCCCGCCACCGGCAGATCCCTGTCGCCCTACAGGAGTTTTGGGACTAGTAGACGTTAATATTGAGTTGTTATCACATGCGCTTAACCGGCAGCAGTGAAACCTCTCACAGATTAATTGTCTTCTAGAGCGCACTGAGCATGCTAAAATAGCATGGATAGAAGCGCTATATAAATTACCATTACCATTACCATACCATTACCATTGTGCTGGTCACAAAATCACATAATATGCCGTGGTTACGGAACTGGTGAACTCTGCTTCACCTAGGATCAAATTGGTCGAAAGGGATACTTTCCTTACTTACTTTAATACCAGTTACCCACGCGTGTAAAGATGCGTGATAAACATCACATAAATATTCACATAACTATTGGAGGTTGAAAACGAAAAGATCAAACAAATAAATAACATATTTCTGAAATGATTTGGCCATGATATCAAGAACGTAGTTACCATAGTAACTATTCCATGCGTGAAAAACAAACGGAAAGAAAAAACAATGTTATTGGAAGTGAACCAGAATGTGAGTGTTCGGGTAACTACAGTTTCCTATTTATTCAACTTTTCATCATTTAGCCAACACATCACGCAGACATTGAATTGAGTGAGCTTTCACATCAAAGACATCAAGACATCATCATTTGTGTAATTACTAGCTTGTTATTTCCACATCACAAAAACAACAACAACAACAACAATAATAACTATGCTTATTTATTTATGCTCCAGACGTGAATATATCAATCAAAGCTTTGTTTTTTTTTTAAACATCTGTCTTGTCAAAAAAGTTTGGGTGGTTATTTTTTTTTATGACAATCTTTATTCATCGGACTGTCAACCGACACATCGCGGGTTCTATCCCTGCCGCCAACCGATTCCTGCCGCTCTGCAGGAGTTTTGGGCCTAGTGGACGTATTCAGAAGAGACGTATGTAAAACGTATAAGTCTACGGTAAGTCTTTTTCAGGGCTCTCAATCTTGTTTTTGCATTCCTACGGGGCACTCACACTTCAAACACTGTGAGAGGGGTTGGAAAGTACCGAATTCTTTGACTTTAATTTTTTTTTCTTGAAATACATATTATTTGAGACAATCACTCTCTTACATTACATCTGTAAATATGAAACATACAATAAAGCCTATAAATTATAAATGTTAATTATTTTTGTTTACATTCATTTTAATCGATTTAGTCAAATATTTTTACATAAATGTAAGGAATTATTGGTTTGTCTCGGTAAAGTAGACTGTAGGATTCGGCAACCTATGACACGCGTGCCAAACTTGTCACGCCGCGAGATTTTCAATAGCACGCCGAGGTGGCCGTAAAAGTCAATTCAATTCTCTTCTACAAGAAATTTAGTGCTACATCAGGATGACTTTTAGGTTGTTGGCACGCTGAATGAATTAGAAATCCTACTTTGGCACACTGTTATCCAAAGGTTGCCGACCCCTGAAGTTGAGAATAGGCATATTGAAAATTGTGTTCAGGGGGTAAGGGAGAATAATGTGGGAACCGCTGGTCTAAGTAATACTTCTTTGTTGTCTTCTGGCAACCAGGCTGTAGACTGCAGAGTTGTTTTTTTTTTATTTTACTTATTGTCTGACAACATATTCCCATGTCAGAGAATGAAAGGTTATAAGCTCGGAGTAAAATTGTTTTTGTTTTTTTTTAAAGGTTTATTTGTTATATATTTTTAATGCAATTTAATTTATTCCATCTTTGTGGTGTGGTCTAACGTCATAGCATTGCATTAGCGCTTCCACGAATTTCGGTGTAAATACTTGGCATATGCAAAATCATTATCTCCGGCTAGTGAAGACTCTGCAGAATCTACTCAGCACTTAAGTTAATTAAGTGATGACCTAAACTAAAAATAGTGGTTTGTGCGGACTAAACAATCCCTTACTATGCCTAGCAATGACGCTTTTGATTTAGCGTACAACAAAATCCTTTAACTTAAAAAAAAACGTTTATTATATAAAACTATTATTTAAGTTATTTCGTAGCTTGTTTTTTTTTTTAAAGGAATAATTCATTATTATAAATCTACCTTGGATCCTGTAATATCCACCAATGTGACAGTGTGGCACTCAGTCATGGAATGAGTTGCCTGAACAAACCAGTGACTTAACCTCAATTAAGACAAATGCAAGACTAGATTATGTTCACTGATGAGCGTAGGACGCAATAATCATCTTTATAAAAGGAGCGTCTGTAATATATAAGATAAACAACTTCAGAGGAAAGTTCTGTGGAAATCCCATATGTGAGATTGCACACTGGTGAAGTGAAAAGTAAGCAAACCTTGTGATGACAAAGCTGGCTACAGTAAAAGTCAACATCACTTTGACGTAGCTCTTTACTTTATACTCAGAACCTTTTTAGCCCACATCAGGTATATTATATTTATAACGAAAAAAAATATACAATCAATATTCTGCAATTAATATGAATTCAAGAAAGTTTAATACGAAGATGCTCATTATAAAGATCATTAAAGTTTATATTATATTACGAAGCCGGAACGGCCTCCAGATTATTAGAACCTTGTTGATTTGAATATTATTTATATATATATATATATATATATATATATATTATTTATTTATTAGTCCAGGATAGTATTGATGGTGAAGACCTATCAATCGGATTCTACTCCATACGAATGCAACAGTCTACTTCCTTGCAGTTGGCTCAGTTGTAAAATAAATAGTGTAGATTCTTAGTGGAATAAGAAAGTTCTTGACTATAGTTATGATGTAATAGTTCCACAATGCAAATAATAATAACAGTCAAATCCGTGGTGAATTCATAACATAAATCTTTATTATACTAAAGTAAGAATAGCCATGATGAACACAGTTCCAAATATAAGTATAAAAATAATGTAGATAATAGCGACTAAGTTCCAAGTTAAACTGAATGACTATTTAATAGAGAAAAATAAGTACTTTAATAACATGTTCTACTCCTTACAAAATATTAGACCCTCGACTGAAGTCCAACCTCGTGCGGGCTCTTTTATAGCATAAGGTAGAGCCAATCGTAACTAGGGGAAAAACTTCCACTCCCAAAAACACAGACACAAGTCTGGCTAGAAAGTCGTTCAATTAATGGAACAACAGAGCCAGTTTCTCTTTGTTCGAAACTGGCGGACAGGGCGAGGTCAGGGTTTAGCGTGAAAACATTAATCTTACTTAATTACATACATTGATTAAACTTCCCACAATATAACAATCATGCCAGAACTCAGGGTGCCCTTAGACCTTAGCAAAATAGACATTAAGGCGCTATTGGAGACGTTTCCAATTAAAGTATCTATGCAAGTGGGTGAGCGTATATGTGTTTTCTTCAGGGAGAAATGGGGGGGGGAAGACAATTGTAGTTACTGATTACAATTCAGTGTCACGACTCGTGGATGGCAGGCCAAGTAATTTAACCACCTTAGTGGAAGAGTTGTAAATGATAGCGGAAATGGAGGGAAGGGGGTTAATTATCTCGGCTGACACTCCTTCTCTAGAGAAGCGACACGAGGTCAAGTGTCAAATTACACTCAGCTAGAACGTTGACCTCTATGTCTAACGGTTGAATCCTACGGCGTTACATATAATACACTAATATAACACCTCACATCTGTATTAATACGTCGTTTCGTAACACACGCCCCTCCTACGAAATAAGGAAATTACATACAGTTTAAGTGGGGAATTTCCTGTATATAAAAAAAAAAAATAATAGTTGTACATATTATTATGCTTGTTCAATGTTATGTACAGTACAAAAAGTCATTTAGAAAAAGGCATCAATAATAGTGAGTTAAATAGTTCAGGCAATTATGTAATATTTGAGAATAAAATTCAAGGGTTATAGAGGCAAAAATTGATAAACATATAATATATATACATGTTCATTGCATTATTCAAAAAGCATTCAATTTTCATGATAAATGTTCACGAGAAGTTAAAATGATAAAGATGCCAAAATTTAAGGAATAAAGAAAAATCAGTAGGTAATGTCCCTATCAATCAGCATCATCCGGTACTATTTTACATACGAGATAAAGTGTCTGCCACAACGTTATCTTTGCCTTTAATGTGGGCCAGATTTAAGTTGTAAGATTGGAGGAACAAACTCCAACGGATGAGTCTTTGATTTTGTTTTACCCTGGAAAGGAACACAAGGGGGTTATGGTCAGTTAAAATATCAACAGGATACGGTGATCCGTTTAGATAGAAGTCAAAGTGTTTAAGTGCCAGAATTAGCCCCAACAGCTCCTTCTCAATTGTGCTATAATTTCTTTCGTGTGGGTTGAATTTCTGAGAGTAATAGCAAAGAGGGTGTTCAAGGGAATCATCCCCCTCCTGAGATATTACTGCCCCCATGCCTGTATCACATGCGTCTACAGTTATCTTAAATGGTTTATCGTAGTTTGGTGTTATCAGCACAGGTGACCTTGAAAGCAGATCTTTCAGTTTACTAAAAGCCCGATTACATTCATCAGTCCATCTGAACTTAACATTTTTCTTTAAGAGATCAGTAAGAGGACACGCGATGGTGGAGAAATTCTTACAGAATTTCCTGTAATATCCCGCCATACCCAGGAAACTACGGAGTTGTTTGCGTGTTTCGGGGATGGGGAACTCACGAATAGCCGTGACCTTGGCACCTACAGGTTTAACCGTACCATTTCCCACTATGTGGCCTAGGTATTCTATGGTTGCATGGCAAAATTGGCTCTTAGCCAGGTTAACAGTGAGATTAGCCTGTTGCAACTTTTGGAATAACAACTTTAATTGCTTTAGATGAGATTCAAAGTTGTCGCTATACACTACAATGTCGTCAAGGTACGCGTGACAATGTGGTATGTCTCGTATAATAGAGTTAATCAGGCGCTGAAAACTTGCCGGGGCATTCACCATGCCAAAGGGCATGACCTTGAACTTATAAAGTCCATCTGGAGTCGTAAATGAAGATACCTCCTGAGCTCTATCCGTCAGTGGGATCTGAAAATAAGCCGTCAACAAGTCGATCTTCGTCACAAAACTAGCGTCGCTAACCTGGTCAATCAAGTCGTCTATCCTCGGGATAGGATAGGAGTCAGTCTTGGTCACAGCGTTTACCCTCCTATAGTCTACACAGAAACGTAAGGATCCGTCAGGTTTTGGTACCAGGACACAAGGGGATGACCAGTCACTATTGCTAGGGGTGATTATGTCGTTCTCGAGCATGTAGTCGACCTCTTTGCGGATGTGCTCCAACTGGATCGGATTTACTCTGTATGGATGTTGTTTAATAGGCGTTACATTTTCATCTATAATAACATCATGCCTGATTAAGTGAGTTTTCCTTGGAATATCATTAAAAAGGTCAATGTTCTCAAAAATCAAACCTTTGATAGAGGACTTTTCACAATTTGGTAGGTGTGCCAATTTGTTATCCAGGTCCTTAAGGGATTCTGAATTGTGTAATTTACTCTCGGCCAGCGTACGCTCAACTTTGGGCAACTCGATCTCAACCTTTGAGACAGTGTTTACTGGCGCAATGGCGCTCTGCACTAGTCTGGGGATGTAAGGCTTTAACATATTAATATGGCACACCCTCTGTGATTTCCTCCTATCAGGGGTTTTCACAATATAATTTAATTCACTAAGTTTGGCTACCACTTCATACGGTCCGGTGTACTTGGCACTCATGGGTTGACCAATCATGGGTGTCAGCATCAGTACTTGGTCGCCAGGGTTGAAGCTTCGGGTTTTTGCCTTGGTATCATAGTAAGCCTTCATCTTGCTTTGTGCCTGTAAAAGATTAAGCTTTACAAGGGTTAATGCATTATATAACCGAGTCTTAAAGTTCTCCACATAGGTGAGTAGACCAGTTTCTTCAGTTGATGACAACCAGGTTTCTTTCAGCAATTTCAAGGGTCCGCGAACTGCATGACCGAATACCAGCTCAAAAGGGCTAAATCCGAGGGATTCTTGGACAGCCTCTCTGGTTGCAAAGAGTACGAAGGGAATTCCACGATCCCAATCTCCTCCATGTTCAAAGCAGTATGTTCGAAGCATGTTCTTGAGAGTTTGGTGATAGCGTTCTAAAGCTCCTTGGCTTTGTGGATGATACGCACTCGACATAGCATGGCGGATGCCTAACCGCTGTAGAACTTGGCGAAACAACTTCGAAGTAAAATTGGAGCCTTGATCGGATTGTACGGTCTTAGGGAGTCCGTATCGTGAAAAAAATCCGATAAGTGCGTCGGAGATCTTGTCAGCGTTGATGCTGCGCATGGGAATAGCCTCTGGAAATCTTGTAGCAGAACACATGATCGTGAAGAGGTACTGGTGGCCAGCCTTGGTTTTAGGTAGTGGACCGACACAGTCTATGATGATGTGGCTGAATGGCTCAGAGAATGCCGGTATAGGCTTTAATGGAGCAACCGGAATGGTCTGGTTTGGTTTCCCTACCATTTGGCATGCATGACAAGATTTGCAGAACGATGAAGTATCTTTGTGTAGTCCAGGCCAGTAGAAGTATGAAAGAATTCTGTCATAAGTCTTATTGACACCTAAGTGACCAGCATATGGCGAATCATGAGCCATATGTAAAATGTCCTTTCGGTACACGGTTGGTACTACAATCTGGTGTATCTCGTTGCAATTTTCGTTGTCAGTGTTTTTCTCTTTCCATTTTCTCATGAGTAAACCATCTTTTAGGTAATAACCTATATTCATCTTTTCCACCTCCTTCTCGCTTACTGCTTCCTTTCTCAGCTTTTCGATATCCATGTCTTTCTCCTGTTCTAAGGTAAGTAATTGTCTTGGTGACATGTTACTTCCTTTAGTCTCGACTGAGGGACCACTAAGAATGTCAGCCAGGAATGTCGCTTGTAGATCAATTTCTGGTTCATTTTCTGTTTGTGCTGTGGTTTCGTCAGACTCTGGTTTCTTTTTCATACCTCTGGTAAGGACGCATACAGAATTGTCTGTAGTCTTACTTCTGTCAGGGTTATGAATTTCTTTGGATACAGGGCGTACCTTGTCTCCAGCAATGTCATTTCCTAATATCAGAGAAATGCCATTAATAGGTAGTGCTGTCTGCACCCCAATAGTAACAGGTCCATTATAATATTCAGACTTCAGCTGAATACGATGTAGAGGAACTAGTATTGTTGCCATATCTACACCTCTCAGTGCGATATTCTGTCCTGTGTAAGTCGATTTCGAAATAGGAATAGTATCCTTGAGTAGTAATGAAGTCGATGCTCCCGTGTCTCTAAGGATTCGAATCTTTCGTTCACTGAGTTCATCATCAATAGATGACACATATCCTTCAGTAATGAAGGGTAAAAAGTTCTTGAATAGATCGGTGTCTATAAGATCTTTTTCTTCAACCTGTTCTATATTACTGCAAGAGGTGAACACTTCTGTTTCTAAGGTTCCATCTGTTTTACTCACGGTAGAGTTCAGATGTGAGTTTTCAAAAACCATGGTCTCTAATTTCTGGAGTTCTCTAGGTTTTGAAATATCTGGACATGTCATTGTGCTTTCTGTCGTATTTTCATGACTAACACTAAATGTCTCTGTTTTAGCTTTTGTTACCTTCTTGTCAGATTGGTATAAACGAGTCTTAGGATTGGTAGCGATATATGTTAGTACTATATTCTTTTTCTCTTTACTTTGTCTGTTTTGTAAACTCCAACAGTTTTCCCTAACGTGTCCATCCTTTTTACAGAAGCTGCACGTAGGTTTCTTTTGCATGGAACTATTAGTCGTCTGCTTATCAGTTTTTTGCTTATTGTATTCATCTTTGCATTTTGCATTCTTTTCCACTACTGCATATTGATTCTTGAATTTGGATTTATCAGGTTGGAAGGTTCGGTTGTGTTGATGAATAATGATGTACTCATCTGCCAATACTGCTGCTGTTTTGATGTTTTCAACACCTTTGTCGGATAAGTGAATTTTTACATCGTTGCGAACGCAATTGTTAAATTCCTCTGTCAACATAAGATTTCTCAGTTTCTCATATTCGCCATTCACATTTTTAGATCTGATCCAACGATCAAAATGTTTCTCTTTGATTCTCAGAAAATCAACGTGTGATTGTTCTGGTTCCTTCTTGAAATCTCTAAAAATCTTTCTGTATTTTTCTGGAGTCAAAGCATAACTTAGTAGGATTCGATTCTTAATCAGTTCGTAGTCATTGTCTTCCTCTACGGTAAGATTCAAGACAACGTCTAATGCTTTACCTTTTGTCAAGGCTGAACGTAATAATACAGCCATCTTATTCTCTGGAAAGTGATAATCTGCGGCCTGCTTCTCAAACATCATGAAGAATTCTTCGATGTGGTTGCTATCGAATTCTGGAATGTATTTTCGATATTTGTACAGTTCCAATTCGATTTCTGAGTGTACATGATTGGTACTGCGAGCCCGTGCTATTTCAATTCTTTCCTGACTAGCAATTCTTTCTTTTTCAATTTCCAATTCTTTCTTTTTCAATTTCCAATTCCATTTCCATTTTCTTTAATTCTAGTTTGAACCTTAGTTCTTCACTAAGTCCATTGTGTATGCTTGACTCACGAACCGTGACAGTGTGATTGGTCTTTTGTGATTCAGATAAATTTGACTCGATTGATTCGTCCTCACTAGCAGTATGTACTATCGATTCATATTCTTCCATCAATGTACCTTGCCTTTTTAAGCAATCAGTAATTTCTTTAATAAGTTTATTTCTTTCGGGTGTTGTTTCAGTTATCTGGATGTCTAACGTTTGAGCAAAGTCTTTTAGTTGTGTGAGTGTCATTTTGTTAAGTTGATCTGATGTAAAGTTAGTTGATGCTTCCATCTTGTTTTTAATATTGGTAAAGATAAGATAAAGTGTGGTCAACTTACTTTTGTCCTTTGAATAAAACACTTTTCGACACAAAATTGACACTATTACGTTGAGTATAACTGGAACATAATTTGATAGAAATTTTCCAATTCAGACAATATTGTAGATAAATCTTCTTTTTGTAGAATCTTCCTTTATTTTGCAAGATAGAAAGTGCAATATCGTGGACGATTTGCCCCCAAATTTATTACGAAGCCGGAACGGCCTCCAGATTATTAGAACCTTGTTGATTTGAATATTATTTATATATATATATATATATATATATATATATTATTTATTTATTAGTCCAGGATAGTATTGATGGTGAAGACCTATCAATCGGATTCTACTCCATACGAATGCAACAGTCTACTTCCTTGCAGTTGGCTCAGTTGTAAAATAAATAGTGTAGATTCTTAGTGGAATAAGAAAGTTCTTGACTATAGTTATGATGTAATAGTTCCACAATGCAAATAATAATAACAGTCAAATCCGTGGTGAATTCATAACATAAATCTTTATTATACTAAAGTAAGAATAGCCATGATGAACACAGTTCCAAATATAAGTATAAAAATAATGTAGATAATAGCGACTAAGTTCCAAGTTAAACTGAATGACTATTTAATAGAGAAAAATAAGTACTTTAATAACATGTTCTACTCCTTACAAAATATTAGACCCTCGACTGAAGTCCAACCTCGTGCGGGCTCTTTTATAGCATAAGGTAGAGCCAATCGTAACTAGGGGAAAAACTTCCACTCCCAAAAACACAGACACAAGTCTGGCTAGAAAGTCGTTCAATTAATGGAACAACAGAGCCAGTTTCTCTTTGTTCGAAACTGGCGGACAGGGCGAGGTCAGGGTTTAGCGTGAAAACATTAATCTTACTTAATTACATACATTGATTAAACTTCCCACAATATAACAATCATGCCAGAACTCAGGGTGCCCTTAGACCTTAGCAAAATAGACATTAAGGCGCTATTGGAGACGTTTCCAATTAAAGTATCTATGCAAGTGGGTGAGCGTATATGTGTTTTCTTCAGGGAGAAATGGGGGGGGGGGGAAGACAATTGTAGTTACTGATTACAATTCAGTGTCACGACTCGTGGATGGCAGGCCAAGTAATTTAACCACCTTAGTGGAAGAGTTGTAAATGATAGCGGAAATGGAGGGAAGGGGGTTAATTATCTCGGCTGACACTCCTTCTCTAGAGAAGCGACACGAGGTCAAGTGTCAAATTACACTCAGCTAGAACGTTGACCTCTATGTCTAACGGTTGAATCCTACGGCGTTACATATAATACACTAATATAACACCTCACATCTGTATTAATACGTCGTTTCGTAACAATTAATATAATGGTTCCACGCTTGTGTAAGTAAAGTACCCTTTGGACCAAACTAATCATAGGGCCGGTGAAGCAGCGTTCACCAGTTTCTGTGGCCACGTCATACTAGGGGATGTGTAGCCAGCACAATGCCCAGCCGCCTTTACTTTACCCCAACTAATGTCAGGTACCCATCAATGCTGGGTAGACTCAAGTCCCGGGAATAAAAATCCTAGCCTCCATTAGGATTCGAACCCAGGACCTTCGTACGCCAGCCAAAAGGGCTGCCGCGTGGCCACAGTGGCATCACAGTGCCCCCGTTTATGATTGGAGGTAAACTCCAAGCTAAATACATCTTGATTGTTTGGTGTTCTAAGGTCTAACTTATTTCCAAAGTATTTACTATAATTAGGAAATTATAAATTTTTACTTTATGCTCATTACTGATGTATTGTATCCTACAGAAATTTAGAATAATTAAGTATACGTAATATTTTTACTTTCCACAAAATGAAGCAAAACACATTATTAAAATTGTAATTCTCCTAAATATATATATATATATATATATATATATATATATATTGTCTAAATTAACAAATAGTTTATCGTAATCATGATATCTAGATTAAAGTTGAAGATGCCCTTCGGTGTATTTGTTACACCGGGCAACTCCGGGTATTCTAACTAGTATATATGTATAATCTCTCTCTCTCTCTCTTATATTATATAATATATAAAAATACACGTTTCTTCTTATTGATAGATTATTGTAAGCTAGTTATCACCTAGACGTCTACCTAGACCGTTTGTTATGATCAATACTAAAGTAATGTTACTGTGTTACACTGTCTTAACGTGCGTTTTTTTCTCTTTTATGAGTGTCATGATAACATACTGTATTCCAACGATTAAAGTGTTTACCTACTCAAGCGTGATGAACTATTTCTCTCTCTCTCTCTCTCTCTCTCTCTCTCTCTCTCTCTCTCTCTCTCTCTCTCTCTCTGTCCAACTTTTGCCAAGAGGGGTCAGCTTAGTTTAAGATTCCCATGTCATAGAATGAACGGTCTTAAGCTCCGAGTAAAAAAAATTGTTTCAACCTTTATTTGTTATGTATTTTTTTAACTCCCTTTATTTTAACTTGTATTTTCTGTCTGTCTGTCTGTCTGCTTGCTTGTCTGTCTGCTTGCTTGATAGCAAAACTTTGCATCAATTTTTCGACCACTTCCCGTCGTCCAATCGAGCTGAAACTTGGGCAGCAGATTTGTCCTGACTAACAATACATTCTATCATTCTATTTTCAGCATCATAGCGTTTGGAATAGTCACGAATTCATTCGACCAATTTGCGAGTCGAGGAAAATGTTTTACGTCAAACATGGCTTCCTCTACCGGAAGAGACGGAAGTAAGTAAACTTTTCGGATATGTTCGTTTGTACGAAATAAATAGATGCATAGAATGAAAACGACACAATGTAGCCGAAACAAAGCGAGTTATCTTTTTATGGTTTTTGCGGGCCATAGCTGAAAAAAAAAAGGATGCTAAGCGAAGATCGTGGCTTTATGCATTAAAAAAAATGGCAATCGTTATAATTAGGTATGTATTTGCCGACATTACCGATTCGAAACTTTAGTTTTGTAGTGAAGTGGAAATGGTAAACTTAGTTTATAAGAAAGGGAGTATAGTAAAAAAAACTTTGTTTTTATGTTTTTTTTAATGTTTTTTTATGGTTTTCTTGTTTATGCAATTGTTTAAATATTCCATCTTGTATCCTGTTACATTTTTTGTTACATTTTTTGTTGTGAGTTTAATCAAGCATGACGATTTCTCTCTCTCTTTCTCTCTCTCTCTCTCTCTCTCTCTCTCTCTCTCTCACTTTCTCCTCTCTATCTCTCTCTGCCCTACTGTGGTGTGAAGAGAGGTCAGCATATTTGTGTTAGCATATTGTGTGCTCGCTCAAGCATAACCATTTTTTTCCCTTTGTCTTTTATCATGCCCATCTAGACCATTGGTTCTCAACGGGGGCGATATCGCCCTCCGGGGGGCGGTGAGAAGCTTTAGGGGGGGGGGGGGGGGCTGACATTCCCGTGGGCGATTGAGGGGTGGTGAAGGGCAAGTGGGCGGTACAAACGTACTTGATATATTTGAACACCTCAACTATTTGAATCGATTAGTTTTTGGAGGATGAAATGTGAAGTAAACGCAAGTGCCGCTAAATATCTGATATCCCCAACAGTATGCCTACATATATATTATATATGTTACATATACATATATATTATTATATTAATATGAAATAGTAATCGCATTGACTTTTCGATGAAGTAGGAGCCTGTATTTGGCAAATATAGTGTGCGGCCTGTTGGTCTTGTGGTTGGTTCACCGGACTGTCAACCCTGCTGACAGATCACTGTGGCCCTTATATCTGCTAATATTAATGATATATTTTGATATAAGTTTAACTGAGATGTCCTTAATATATTTTAAAACTATGGTATTATGATTACAATATTGTTAGGCGGTGTAGATAAGTAGTAATTATACAAATCAACTGGGTAAATATTGTAATGTTTAAAAATATACATATACATTATTTAGTCATATAATATTGATATAATTTTTTAAATATTTTTTACAGTTCGATCATTTCAAAGTTATAAATTGTAAGCGGTTTATTTTTTATACAGGAAAAAAAAACAACAGAAATATAAGCTGAAATAAAACGGGCTAATTATCTCCCTTTAACAATAAAATTTTTCCACATTTAATTCAGTAGTGATGCCGAACAAGTTCTGTTTTACTGGTTATTAGACCTAAGGCTTTTGCAACCAAAATTGAAACAAAAATAGTCAATTTGCCAGCAACACACCAGGCAAACGATTCGCACATATATTTAAACCTTTTGTTAAGGCAATATTTTGATCTATTAATTCTTACAATATGTTTTCTTTTCAGATAATAAATCACACAAAAAGTCCGCCTAAAAAAATTGCGTAAACTATAGTCCAGATGGGCGGAAGGCGGGGGAGGGGGGGGGAGGTAACAAAAAGTTGGGGGGGGGGGGGCGGTGAGCGGGAAAAAAATTGTAAAAGGGGGCGGTAAGCCGAAAAAGGTTGAGAACCTATGATCTAGACAGGTTTTGTGTACGTGTCATCTACAACACACACACTGTACACTTGACATCTCTCTCCTGTTTTCCCGCTTGGATTACTGCAATTCGCTCTTGGCTGGCCTCTCGACCTCCTCCCTTCAGGGCCTCCAACGTGTTCAGAACTGTGCTGCCCGACTGGTCCTTAACAAGAAGAATTCGACGCATACTACTCCTCTGCTCCGATCTCTGCACTGGCTACCCATTAACCACCGGATATCCTATAAGCTGGCGTCTCTATGTTACAAGTGCCTGAATGACTCTGCCCCCGACTACCTTCGCTCCTTGTCTCGAACTCTATCCTCAATCCAGTCCACTCCGCTCGGCTTCTGATACACTAACTCTTCAGATCCCCCGTGTGAAACTGGTGTCCGCTGGCGAACGGGCTTTCTCATACGTGGGCCCGTCCGCGTGGAATGCCCTCCCACTACAACTTCGACAGTGCCCTAGCCTTGACACTTTCAGAAGCCAGCTACCTATTCAATTAACAGTTTATTATTTTACTATTTTATTGTTTCTCATTTATACATTATTGTATTTTATTCGTTGTCTGTACTATGTCTGTAACTGTTGACATCGCATAGAACTGTTACAAACGGGATATGCGCTATACAAGTCTTATTATTATTATTATTATTATTATTATGGTTGGATGCTTTATAATCATTTTGAAAATGTGCTGACCAAAAGGAAGATACCATGTTTACCTATTCACACGTTGTTGCAATTTTTTTCCTTGCAGGATTACGCTTGACCTAAATATTTAAAAAAAAATTGTTTACACTTCATTTACTATTCTCTATTTTGTTGATATTCATTTAGAAGTTTCTGAGTTTACAACTTTTGTTGACATTCATTTAGAAGTTTCTTAGTATACAACTTTTGTTGACATTCATTCAGAAGATTCTTAGCATACAACTTTTGTTGACATTCATTTAGAAAATTCTTAAAATACAACTTTTGTTGACATTCATTTAGAAGTTTGTTAGTATACAACTTTTGTTGACATTCATTTAGAAGTTTGTTAGTATACAACATTTGTTGACATTCATTTAGAAGTTTGTTAGTATACAATTTTGTTGACATTCATTTAGAAGTTTGTTAGTATACAACATTTGTTGACATTCATTTAGAAGTTTGTTAGTATACAACTTTTGTTGACATTCATTTAGAAGTTTGTTAGTATACAACTTTTGTTGACATTCATTTAGAAGTTTCTTAGTATACAACTTTTGTTGACATTCATTTAGAAGTTTCTTAGTATACAACTTTTGTTGACATTCATTTCGAAGTTTCTTAGTATACAACTTTTGTTGACATTCATTTAGAAGTTTTTTAGAATACAATTTTTGTTGACATTCATTTAGAAGTTTCTTAGTATACAACTTTTGTTGACATTCATTTAGAAGTTCCTTAGTATACAACTTTTGTTGACATTCATTTAGAAGTTTCTTAGTATAGGCCTACAACTTTGTTGACATTCATTTAGAAGTTTCTTAGTATACAACTTTTGTTGACATTCATTTAGAAGTTTCGTAGTATACAACTTTTGTTGACATTCATTTAGAAGTTTGTTAGTATACAACTTTTGTTGACATTCATTTAGAAGTTTCTTAGTATACAACTTTTGTTGACATTTATTTAGAAGTTTATTAGTATACAATTTTTGTTGACATTCATTTAGAAGTTTCTTAGTATACTATTTTGTTTACAAAATGTTTTTGTTTTGTTTACACTTTTGTGTAAAATAATATAAATAATAAATATAAATAATAAATGATTGTTTAATTTTTCTTCACATTTCCATGTGCCTAATTAGACTTATATTTTTTCTATATATCTGTGCTAAATATCTGACAGAGTTTAGACTTAAGAATTGTTTTTTTTTTCTCTATCAATATTTTTTTTTGGGGGGGGGGACTTTTGATTTTTGTTTCTCTTCCAAAATAATTGTTTATTTCAATTTCTCAATTATTACATTATGTAGTTGGCTTATGTAATCATAGCCAATTATTATTAATGAATTATATTTTGTGTACTATGTACCACCATGTGACTTGTTTTGTTATTCCAAGTTCTTCTGCTTTTTATTATTGTTGCTACTCACTATTCTGATTTTAGTGCTCACGTTTCTTATTTGTTCGCACATTATTATATTATATTCTCTTGTTTAGAAAATTCCTCTAACTTATTCGATTTTGATTTCCTAAAAGAAAATATTTCTATCTATTTGTTTTTCCTAGAAAATTTACTAAACGCTTATAGGGGAAGGTGTTATGAATGAGTAGTATAAGTTATATCTTTACCAATGTGGGAAGGGTAAGGCGTGATATCGTTGTCACACCATGCTTGGAGATTCAAGGTTTCTCGAATCATGGGCCCCGATATCACCGTGAAGTTGTTTCACGTAGGGTAGTAAGGACCAATAGAAACTAACCTATTAAAGACCCTGTGGTTTCCAGACCATGCTTGGGGAGTCCCATCTTAAGAGTCTTCCAGTTCGGTCGCATTTTAACTGTCGTGGATTTTGCTTGTATATATTGTATCAAGTCTATTCTATGTGGATTGTTGTGTAATAAACGTACTTATGTTTTGTGTTCTACCATAGACTATAAATATACATGGACCGCTTGCTTCAGTATTTCTGCTATATAATGACTAGAAACACTGATTGTTGGAATTTCCGAATCGTTGTTTCCTTTGCACTTCCGTTTTATTAAATCGCTTTGATTTTCTAAATGAAAAATGTAAATTAAAATCGAAAGTTGTATAAAGCGGAAACATTTAAGACACAACGAGGATCGTAGAAGTAATTTAAGACAGCCTTATTGGTTGCGCACGGAAAAAAAGTTGATATAGGCTCTAAAAATAGAGCAAGCGGTCCATCTTATTATAGTCTTTGGAAATACAACACGAGTTTCTTCATTTAACTAGTTGAAAGTTAGGTAGTATTATTTAGTATCCAGCAGTACTCAAATATACAAGAGGATCTATACTCCCCCCCCCTTCCCCTAGATCATAACGAACCTTACATGCTCCGACACGTAACAATAAATAAATATATATACATAAAGAGAGAGAGAGAGATCGATATATATATATATATATAAAGAGAGAGAGAGATCGATATATATATATATATATAAAGAGAGAGAGAGAGATCGATATATATATATATATATATATATATAAAGAGAGAGAGAGAGAGATCGATATATAGACAGATATAATGATATATAGATAGTTACAAAGTACAATATGTTAAAGCATAAAGTGGAAAAACTCTGACTTGAAATCATTTAATTCTGTAGCAACACATAATTATTTGTGCACTTTTAAAAGTTATCCAAAAGCCCACAAGAGAAAAACAAAAGAAGAAGAAAAAACAACAAAGCATCAAGAACAAGTATTGGTACTTTGAGTCACGGGAAACTCAACACAGTTCTAAAGTACAACGATCTTCTATTTTAGCATCTCCTCTCCATGTACTAGATTTACCTCGAAAATTTTGACGAATGTACATCAAAACTCGCTACGTCAACCCAAAGCTGGTAACATGTAAAACCAAATTCAACAACAACCATTATAGAAAATTACAAAAAACACAACAATACAACTTTAAGAAACACCAAGAAACGAAACATATTTTCTGGAAAGTCTATTAACTCTTTGGCCTATCGTGTAAATTTTGCATTACATCGAAAAAGAAATTATAACAACACAAAAAAACAATTAGAAAAAAGCAACAATAACAACAAAACCAAACACAGAAGCGAAACGGTCGATGTTGTCAGTTGATCGTCTGCTTGTGTTTTCTCGCTCGGCCTTCACCTGAGGACCCCGAAATAACGATGTCATAATGACATTGCTGGCGCGTGCCTGGTGAGGGCTGCATCGAGTGTTTGTGTCCAAAGTGAGTTTGGCGAAAAAAACAAACAATAGACGCAGATTTGCATCTTTTAAAATATTGAGTTACCTGACAAAGGCTGTGAGTGGGACGGAAGGGAGATGGAAGGTAGTAGTCCTATTGATTGGATGTAAGCGTTAAGAAGTTAGTCAATCCTTTTTACATATTGTATAAGCTTACAATGGTGTTGGCTGACTATATAAAAATAAAACACAGCGAAAAATACAAATTGTCACTATTAAAAAAAAACACAATTAAAAAAAATACCAATTTAGTCGAAATTTGAGACAAAACCTATTGAGAAAACTAATTAAAAAAAAAAAAAAAAGGGGGGGGGGAAAGTACATCTAAATTTGTAAATCTGTTTATGGACAGCAGTTTCATTACCATAGACATAAGTTAAACAAAAATAATTTTTGGTTTTAAGGAAAGTATAATTTCTAAAAGTAGAAGTATTTTCCCGAAAATATGTAAGTACAAAACATCAACTTAGACACCTGAAAGCACAAAGCCGTATAGATTTAGAATTGTATTGAAAGTGTTTCATTTTAGTTTTCGTTGTTTACGACGAGAGTAAGTGCAGACAGAAACACGGAACAAATTTGTCCAGGTCTAGTACATTTCAACTAATTTAAAAGAAGCTCTTTCTTCCGATTGGAGGTAAGGTATAGTGGAGAAATAAAAAAAAATTACCGAAAGCTCATTCCAGACAAATACATTGAGCATGCATGGAACATATTCCATGTCTAGAAGGATCTTATATCTCCTCCCCACTGCCCTTTCACTCTCACCCTTGAGCGCAAATTAAATGCGACGTGGCTCGCAATCATTAACAAACAAGGGTGTCCAAACAAATATTTCTCACTTCCGTAAATCACGCATTATTGAGGCCAAGGCCAAGGCCACACATCCCATGGACAAAATTATTATATTGATGTATGTTAGTGAATCATTAAAACAAAATGTCATCCATTAGATTCTATAGTTATTACATTTACGTTTATTTTTTTTATTTTTTGTTCTATTTACGTTTATGAAATTCCTAAAGGTATTTTTATAGACTTTAAAGTAATACACAGTAATGGATTTGTACTTTAAAAAAGTCTCTTTTTTGTAAATGTATTTTTAAAGAGCATTTAGCTAGCGTTTATATAATGAATATGTGATATATCAATGACTATAATAAGATGGGCCGCTTGCTTTGATATTTTTGCTATTTAATAACTTGAAACACTTAGTTTCGGAATTTCCGATCGCACTAAGTCCTCTAGACTTCCAGTTTAGTAATTCGCTTTGATTTCCTCAATGGAAAATAAAATCTTAAGCGGACACATTTAATGCAATCGTAGGAGCGTAGAAGTCATTTAAGACAGCGTTATTGGTTGCGCACGGAAGAAAAAAAGAACATAAAAGCTCTAAAAATATAGCAAGCGTTCCATCGTATTATGGTCTTTGGATATATATAATACAAGCCGTTATGTGCCCGATTCTTCGAACGGGCTTTTTTTTAGAATATGCTTGACACATTATAGTTTTTTAGTTTTGTTTTCGCAACATACATAAAGTAGTATGTTTTTTTTTTGTGGTCAGTATTTTTTAAATTTATTTTTGTTTTGCACACTTTATTATACACCAATTCAATATACAACTAAAAAGGAAAAACAAATAATAATAATTTTTTTTTATTTCTTGCTCAAAGTATGACCACTATGATCGAATTTTGTGAGTTTATTGGGTAATTAAACTCTTTCTGTAAAACAGAACTCACATGTCTTTTAAAAAGTACTGTTAATTCAAAAATGATTGTTTGATTTTTTTTTTCTACAACATTAGTCGTAGATCAATATTTTTTTTTTTTTTTGTTTTTTTGTTGGTGATATTTGCTATTTATTTATTGTTGCTTTGGAAGCAAACTTAAAATTAAATTTTAAATTCAACAGGAAAAACAATAACAACTGAAACCGATATGAATCATAGTTTATACAACGTATACGACATGAATTAAAACTTTAAAAAGTTGGTCCGGCAAATTCAAACATTGCCCGGCAATATAAAAATTTCCCGCTACATAGTTTATAAGACGTATACGATACAAATTAAAACTTTAAAACGTTGAGCTCGACAATTTAAACATTGCCTGGCAATTGAAAAATTTCCCGCTACAAAGTTTATAAGACGTATACACAGAATAGGTATAGAACAGAATGCACAATCTCTATATACGCAGTCACTGAAAGTTACCATTTTCCGCAATGCAGCGGTCGATAGAGACGCTACTATAATAAAATGAGAAAGGATATCTACGTCTGCCATAAATATATACAATATATATTGGGCCTACATTATCTTTCATTATAGGCTTACTTTTATATAAATTTGACTTAATTACCCATTTTGTTTTCAACATTATAGGATTAGGCCAATATGATGTAAAAATATTTATTACCCGGTACTGATTTGAAAAAAAATGGCTTAGACGTAGCTCGGTACCGGTAACTAAATTGCTACGGCTACCGTTACATAAATATATACTTTTTAAACCAAAATAAACTTTTAAAATTATGAAGGGAAATAGGCATATAATTCATAATGAGTTAATATGAGGTTGTTTATGCCGTTGTTTATCCTTTATGGAGTCAGGAAAGCCATGCAGTTTGACATGTTTTTTTTTTACGATAATCAGTCGTTTTCGCATCATTGTTGTAGTTTATTACACAACCGTTTATGCACATTTTGCCTGAACTATTAGCTTTGGGTGTTCAAACTTGTAGATTTGAAGAAAAGGACGTTGTAGGCTAAATAAGCATAAATATAGAGTGTAACCAGGACCACTGCGTTTAAATAGGCTTAGTATGGCGTCGGTATTACTGCCCAAAACAGAAATAAAATGCGATTGCGCATTCTGTTTTATACCTATTCTGTGGACACATACAACACGAATAAAAACGTGAAGGAATTTTGTATTTGCCAGATACAACGTAAGATACCCATTCAAACCATTAATCATTACCCATTATAACAATTTAAAAATATCCCGCTATAAATTACGACGCAAATTAAAACGTGAATATATTTTGTTCTATTCATTCATAAAGTACATTAGCAAAGGTTGAAGCAAAGTTAATTTTAAATGAATACGCAAAATTTGATAACGTCATAACGAAAAGCCGGCTAGCTATCTCTGCGCAAACTTTGATGACGTCATCCTGAAAAAAATCTCAACGCCATCCTTTTTTTTATTTTTTTAGCACGATCGATCGAAAAACTATAAAAAGTTGGAACGGCAATTTTAACATGAACCCAAAATATGTCGTTTTATTCGCGTTTTTTGACCAAACTGACCACTGCGGTCATTTAATTTTTTTTAAAACCTTGACAGTGTTCACCGCCGTAACGCAAAGAATATTTGTAGCAAATTTCACGTTTTTATGTCCAGTATTTAAAAAGATTATGCGGTATGTACATACCCAGCCAGCCAGCCAGCCAGCCAGCCAGCCAGCCAGCCACATATTCCTTTTGAGATTTATATATATATATGATATAATATAAAGCGTGTTGGTACATATGCAAAGATAGATGCGCTAAGCAAGTGACCACGTGACTTCCCTTTCCAGCATCAACAGATAGACATGCTAAACTGACGTTATGTTTGTAATATGGATGATTCAAAGTTAAACAAAATAACGTTGTTGTTGTAGACATTAAAAAGAAAGTTTGATTGGACGATTTTGTCATGATTTAAGTTTACGATATATAGTTAATCGCTACGGATTAGTTGAGGAAATAGTAATTGATTTCCCATGATTCAACACGTTGGCCTCGATGCAATGTGTGGACACGCTGCAGCAATTGACGTTAGAAAACATCAGAGAGAGAAAGAGAGAGAGAGAGAGTGTGGGAGAAAGTTAAGAGCGAGAGAGAGATAGATTGAGACAAAAAAAAGATAGTGAGAGCGAGACAGAGAGTAATATTGAGAAAGAGAGAGATAGTGAGAGAGAGAGAGAGAGAGAGAGAGCGAGAGAGAGAAAGAGAGAGAGATAGTGTGAGAGAGAGAGAGAGCGAGAGAGAGAGCGAGTGGTGATAGGTAAACAGAGATAATCCCCCCATACTCTCACAACCTTTCACTGTACCGGTGTTTATTTATGCATTTCACCTTCCTGCTTTAGACATTCGTCTCTCTGGTCTCGCGCCTGCCTCGTTACGTGCAGGTATCAACATGCCACACGTACACGTCAATAACGGCCTTTACTTTGCAGGTGATTAATCTGTCTGTAACTGTACCGAGACTAACGGTTCATGTTCAATACACAGACACGTTAGGATTCATACTAATTGGGTCAACAGTCATAGTCGTTCTTGCACTATCATTTATTAATTTATCTGTACTTCACACGGTGGCCGAGCGACAGCGCGTTCGACTCTGGGGATCTGAAGGTTCTGGGTACGAATCCTGGTGGAGGCTAGTATTTTCCCCGGGACTTGAGGTCTACCCAGCTCTGATAGATACCTGACATTAGTTGGGGTAAGGTAAAGTCGGCTGGGCATTGTGCTGGCCACGCAATCACCTAGTATTCCAGGTCCAAAGAAACTGGTGAACGCTGCTTCACCAGCCCTATGACCAGTTCGGTCCGTAGGATACGTTACTTTTTGTCTGTATTATCTATATTTTAATCTATCTTTGGATATCTATCTATCTATCACTATCACTATCACTATCACTATCACTATCACTATCACTCTATAGCAATGTATTCATCTGTCTGTCTATCTAGGGCTCTTCCCAAACGATAAATGTACCATTTTATCCATCTGTCATTCGTTATACCTATATCTATGTATTTATTTATCTATATGTCTATCTATTGGGCTCTACCAGTCTCACTATTTATGTATCTATCTGCGTATCTATTCATCTTATGATCTATCTCATTCGTTGTATCTTTATATCAATCTATCTATTTCACTACCTGCCCTTCTATCTAGATATCTATCTATAATTTTTATATATCGTTCTTTTTAAAGTTCTATCCATTTTATTATCTAATTATCAATCCATCTATCCCTTTCTATATCTCGCGTTTATGCATTTCGGCTTCAGCTCTGTCTATTTCTCTATTTTGTTGATGTATATAGTTTCCTATCTGTCTGTGCATTACATCAATATGTTGTTTTATTTTTCCTTTCTGTTTCCCCCCTAAACTATTCGAATATTTAATGTGAGTAAGGGTTAGGGTTAGGGATAGAGAGATGGATGGAAAGAAAGTGAATAAGAGAAAGGGTGAGGGAGAAATAAAAATTAGAAAGCGCTTTCTAATGAAGAGGTAAATTGTATTATCACTCTGCAATGAAATGAGGTAACAAAGCCTGCGGAGTACGGAGATCAACGAGAGGTTTAAATAAAACATGCAATATCAACAAAACATAAGGTGCACTTACAGTAAGGAAACATCGTCTGCAGTGTTTCTTAATGTGTCATGTTTTCAAAAAGTAGAACAAAACAACAACATAAGATCTACATGAATTACATGATCATTAGCTCTGAGCAATAAATTTGTTCGGATGCTGAACTGAACGGAACGTGTTGTCGCCCGCGGGCCGCCTGTTGCACACCTCTGCTCTGTAGTGCTATTTCGTTCCCATCTGCACAAAGGTACAAAACACTCTTTGCTTAAACGAGTGGTTCCCAAACTTTTTAGCGCCGCGACCCTTTTAAACAGCTTTTCACTATATGGCGACCCTCAACCTTAACTAGTTTTCGTCGCTACCTTATAATTGTAGGCTGATGTGCTACTGTTATAAGTTGTAATGTAAATATCTCATATGCAGGCTGTTTTTTCAGTGTTACAGATTGAACATAAGCACAGAGATTAATCACAAAAACCCATTTAAAATTATATATTGTGAAATATGTATTTCTAATCACAACACAACATTCGAGCTAAGATTGAGATTGCGTCTTTCACATCGGCTTACACAAAGATGATGATTATCTTTAACAAGTCTACTTCTGCTGGAAAGCCCTGTTTCACAAAGATATGTTGTTGGAGATGGAAGAAGAAGGCGCAACACAGTGTCATACAGAATAGTATATGACTGCAAATATTTGTTCCTGAATTTTTACATTGGCATTGTAGAGAAATTGGTTGTTAAAAGGTTAAATGGACCCCTCTTGTGTTGTGTCAGGAACATCTTGACTGTGCATAAAATGTCAGATAAATTTGAAAAGTACGATGAAATTTCGTCTGCCAGCATGTGTAAATGTTCTTTCACAAAAATCATTATCGTAAAAACCATCATCGTAATCCTATTATCTGGTTCAAAGTCATGTTACTAAAAAAAAACAGATAAGTTAAGCAACATGTACATTTCGTTTTCATCCAATTTTTTAAAATGCCAAAGCGAAAGTTTTATTTGGAATGATACAATCTTTTCAGACAAATTAAGGTTTGTTACAAAAAGTAACTGGTCCTTGCAGTGATAAATTTTACTCATTCAAGATTTCAAAGATGTCAACAAAGTAAGTTATTTTCTGCAGTTCACTTTTGTCGTATAAAAATGCTTTGAACTGCGGTCTTGCTTTCTAATTTTAAAGTTAAAAAGTGCTGAGTTTACCACGATTTTTAGGTTGTTGACACTCTGAATGGAAGGGAAATCCTGTTTTGGCACACTATTACAAAAATATTGCCAACCCATGGTCAACAATAGGAGTCGGCAACCCTTTGATAACATTATACCAAAGTAGGATTTCTAATTCATTCAGCGTGCCAACAACCTAAAAGTCATCATGCTGTATCACTAAATGTCTTGTAGAAGTGACTTTAATTGACTTATTGGGACTCTTCCGCGTGGCATTGAAAATCCCTCAGCGTGCCCATTGTGGCACGCGTGTCGTAGGTTGCCGATCCCTGGTCTAGACTAAAGAGCGTTAGTGGGAAAAACCTTGTTTTACCCCGCTACACACAGGGAAGGGTTCTGAGGTGGCGCCATCGAAGAGTACTGTGCTGTGCATGTTGTTGTGGAAGCCCTCAATAAGACCATCAAAATTAAGTGATTTCCGATGGTCCTTGGCGACCCCCGTAAAAGGGTCGTTCGGCTCCCAAAGGGGTCGCGAGCCACAGGTTGGGAACAGATTGGTTAAACGATAAGATCACAAACAGACCTTTCTAAAAGTTTAAAGAAGAGCCTCTGAAATTCCATATTTGTATGGATTTACCCAAAGACTATAATATTAATAAGATGGACCGCTTGCATTAATATTTAAGATATTCGAGGACTCGAATGACTTCTTTTCGTAATTCCCGATTCCCTTTTGTACTGTGCACTTCCATTTGATTTAATCTCTATGATTTTCTCAATGGAAAATTTGTATTAAAATATCAAGTTGTAGCCTATACAGCAGAAACATTTAAGCAAACGTAGGAGCGTAGAAGTTATTTACGACAGCGTTATTGGATGCACAAGGAAAAAGAACATATAAGCTCTAAAAATAGAGCAAGTGGTCCATCTTATTATAGTCTTTGGTTTAACACGTTCTATCTTGCCATTTCATTTAGTCTCGTGCAAAGGTTTTGCAATGAACTATTTGTACCAATGTTATGACCAGGATAACCAGAAATAAAAGACATCAATTTGCTGTACAGTTAGACCTTTCATTAAAAAAGTAGATTCCTGGCTGAGCTCATACCAAGCACTGAATTTAGGTCATGACATTCAAGAGGAGTTTTAATATTAAACGCCCGTGAAATTTCTTACATGATCCTGGTCTGAACCAGGTTATCTTCTCGAGATATTAAAAATAATAATAATTGTAAATATATCGCGCTATCAACTAATTATAAATCTAGACCCCCCCCCCTGTTAATAGTGAAGATGTTTTGAATGTATCTATGTTTTATTCAAGGACTAACAATTAAAACAATATATATTTAGCAGCCTATTATGCGTTTTATGTTACAAGGCTCCGCCCCTACAACCAATTAGGCTTACTGATATAATTATACTAAAGGTGACTCATTCTTAACACAAACTTGCACCCAAAACTCATATGCGAAAAATAAAATCTTCTAAAAATAAAAAAAATAAACAGGACTTTTACAAATGATATTTTTTTTACCCTGTTTAATACGTGTTCATTTATTAACATTTGTGTTCATATACTTATTCAATCTGCAATTCTAGCCCTCGCTAAACCCTCCGACTGCTCATTCACAACTTACCGGAAAGTCTCGCTATTAGATGGGTGCCAATGTGACCTTTTCCCTTGCGTCAGCTGCTAGTGAAACGTCAGCCTCAGGGGGAAACTACTCGAAATCAAACACATGTGATTTCCTCTTGACTTTGTTTGATTGATGTCCCTTTCCTCCAACAGTTCAATTCCGTGTCTAAATCCCCCACAATGAGACATTTTAGTCACACCAACCATATTACATCTATAAAAACCGGTTGTTGCTACTTTTGTTTTTTAGTTACACGAGTCCATTACAACTAAATGATGTTTTAATATGGTAAAATAAATGATTCGAAGTATAACCAATTTAGATGATTTTTAAATGTGCTTTTCTAAACTGTGTTATGTGGATAAAAGATAAAGACTAATTTTATTAGGGATATACAGGCTGTTAACATAGGGATAAACAGGATGTTAACATGTTAGGGATATACAGGCTGTTAACATGTTAGGGATATACAGGTTGTTAACATGTTAGGGATATAGCCTATTTGAGTAACGTCTTTCTACTTACTGAACTATCACAGTAATTACATCTGTTACGTCCACAATCCCCTTGTGGCCAGAGCTGTGTAGATCTTGCTGATAATTCTCGTTAGTCCTAGGGGAGACTTTAATTATTAGTATTTATGTTTCAGTATTACACGAACTCTTCTTATAGTCCTGGGCACAAATTCAGTATTTGTATTCCAACATTTCCTTTCTTGTAAATTATGGTAGTAGATAAATCTTATAGTAATGTATACAACACAATAGGATAGTAACTTGACAAAGAAGCTTCAGTGTAACTGTTGTTGATAGTTTATTTCAGGTGGTATGTTCAATATATACAATATATCTATTATGTACAGTTAGAATAAAATAGTGCAAACACAAACGTTCAAAGGAACATATTTTGAAACTCTCTGTCTTTCAGACAAAACAAATCATTAAATACTATCCGAGTGGTGCAAGGGATAGACCCATTACCAGTAGGGGTGAAAATCATGGTATCATTACAAAACTCATAACAAAAACGATAGGAACTTCCCCTATTAAATAATGAGTCGTTCCCAGACTCTGAGAATTTGAGATCAACACAGAATCCCAGCATTACCTAGAACCTTTCGTTTTCCTACTAAACGTCCTAATATCGCGTGTAGTAAGAAAAGAGAGAGAGAGAAGAATAAACATTGCGTGTTCCAATTCTTGGAAAAACAATATACATGACACGCCCCCACCCAATGAAAGAAATAATGTACCATAATTACCCAAGTAATACTCAACATGGTACATTTTTCGTACTTAACACTATCGTTTTAACAACCAACAATCAATGGAAGATTATAAGACAATTTAAGCAAACATGGCTCACTGGCACAACTAAATTATAAAAAGTGTCACTACCCAATGGTAATTGTGATTATAACGTGATGGACAAATATTTCCCCGTTAGTATTAATATTAACTAATGTCTCAACAAGTACAAATAATTCAAAAATATTCTAGTCATTCTTATTTTAACTATGTACAGTTGTGTGGATTTCCACCAAAATTTGCAAAAAGTCTTAATTTTTTTAAACAAATATAACATTGCTCAAGCTCTGTCAATTTTCAACAGTTTACTTCTAATATACAAACCAAAATATAAGTAATACGTAACTCGAATCAAACTATAGGTTACTTCCCCTTTAAATTACAGTGTCAACTTGACATTAACATGGTTCATACCTAAGATGATGATACTTCCCCTTTTCTCAAATATGAGGAGAAAATACGCTCTAGTTACGATTACCACAGTAATCTCAATATTAAAATGTAATCCACTATTATGCATTTTTGGCAAATTTGAAAGTTTAATATAAAAGTTTGTTCAGGGTTGAATGAGTGTACACCTTTAGGTACCTTTGTTTCCCTCCATTCCCGGATATATAGAATATATAACAACCTATATACAACATAGTGAATATCCACTAGTTTTTCCCATTCTATTACCATGATATAACAATTTAGCAATAGATTTCCAATATTATCTATTAATTTATACCAATTGATATTACATCTCTTTCTAAGATAAAAATTGTACATATTATTATTTAGTTCCATTCATTAACTAAAATAAAAACAAGATAATAAATCAACTAGCTCAAAGTTTTCTCACGTAATTGCATGTGATGACAATTACTTTCATCCATCCATATCAAGTAAATACGTGCATATATATTTATTGCATCATGCATCAAAATTTAAATGGAATTTCTTTTCCATAATCAAATGAATTTAAAATATATCAGAACATCAATATAATACATGATTATAAGAATTATTAATACTTTCAAAAGACTTGACTTCTGTATGATACAAGTATTCTATAGGTATTCCATAATCAAAATTCAAACGAATGATAGGTTATCATGACACATTCTTAATGAATAAGTGAGATGATCTGAAAAAGAAGTATGGGTTATTCAGTCAATCATGTAGCACCCGAGATAGAGTATCAGCTATGACCTTGTCTCTATCTTGTCGATGATACGGGGAATGGGATACCAGTCGGTCTTTGTCAAATTACTTAATTTCCCAAAGTCTCTATAAAACTGCAGTGTGTGGTCGGCTTTTGGTACCATCACACAGGGTGTAGACCATTTGCTATCACATTTTTCTCCTATGTCATCTTCTAACATATACTTTACATTTAATTTAATATGCTCAGGTCTGATGGGGTCAAATGGATGCTGTTTAATAGACCTGGCACCCTCGGTTAACACTACATCGTGCTCTATGACATGTGTCCTACTGGGAACATTTGTAAACATTGACTTATTTTCATGTACCAGCTCAATAATCTTCTCCTTATCTTCTACCGGAAGATGTTCTAGCCTTGTATCTAAACTCTTAAGGGCATCTGTATTATTAGGTTTACTTTCTGCAAACTTATATTCTATCCTAGATAAATCCGTCGGGACCCTAGCTAATGAAATCATGGGGACCTCCCGTGGTTTACTCTTTTCCCTGGAAACATAGGGCTTAAGTAAATTAATATGGCATACCCTCTGTTTTTGTCTCCGGTCAGGAGTCTTTATCAAATAATTGACCTCGCCAAGCTTTGACTCTATCTCATAGGGTCCACTAAACTTTGCACTTAAAGGCTGATTTTGCAAAGGTAGAAACACAAGAACTTTGTCACCTGGTGCAAAAGTTCTAGCTGTAGCTTTACGGTCATAGTTCTGTCTCATACGCTCCTGCATCTGTGGAAAATGAATCTTCACATGGTTAAAAGCATGATAAAGCCTATTTTTAAATTTATCTACATATGACAAAAGTCCAATCGGTTCACTGTCCGTTAGCCAAGTTTCATGTAGAAGTTTCAACGGACCTCTGACTGAGTGTCCATACACAAGTTCGAATGGGCTAAACCCCAGGGATTCCTGAGTGGCCTCCCTTGCAGCGAACAGTACATAAGGCACACCCTTATCCCAGTCTTTCTCGTTTTCATAACAGTACTTTTTAAGCATCGATTTTAATGTCTGATGAAACCTTTTAACCAAATTTGTTTAAGTAAATCCATGATTGTCTGAATGTTTCAATTTAAACTGCTACGATGTGAACTCTTTTAAAAAAGAAAATAATGACGTCAAAAGGTCAGGGTAAAATGAAAGATTGAAATATTTTTAATGAAATTGTCTATAAACTATTTTAATTCTGGAACAGACTATGTTTAATGTTCTTAAAATAACATAAATGAATTTAATATTGAGATAATAAGTTGTTAAAGAATGCTCATTTAATACGATAACTATTTAATCGCGTAGCAATCTTTTTACCTAGGCTGTGATGAGGTAAAAATTTGCATAGCGATGTCAATATTGTTAGAATCAATAGGGAATGAGAGAGTGATCGCAAGGAAGAGGGAGAGAAAGAAAAAAGAATACTGACCTAGAAATCTTTTGTTTCGACACAGACAGTGTTGTCTAAAGCCTACAGGCTTGAAAAAAAATACTGTCTACACGAGCAATAAAATTTTTGTTGTAAAGTGAAATTAGGTCAGGGCTAGTATTTTTTTTGTTTTGTAATTGAGTTAGGCCTAGCATGTGTTCTATTAGAGCGTTTGGTTTTTTTTCTCCTTATGAAAAAAAATAAGTCGTGTCTGCATAGACATTAAGTGATTTTTTCTTTTGTTGTTTGATTACAAATGTAAAAGAGATTAGTTTATAATTAAATGGACGAGAGAGTTTTTATTACAGTGGAATGTTCAATGTAATAGAAATTATTAACTTGTATTATATTATATCTATTAAGAATGATTATGTATTTTTCTTGTATACAAGATTTAGATAAACAATTTAATTGTCCATTGTTTTGAATTAAAAATTGAATGATTGAATGACTATAGTTAAGATGAACTTATATTGCATATATTATAGGTTATTATTATCAGTTCGATTGAATTATTGGGATCGCCAATTGAACTGTATTGTTTTTCCCGGAATATTTTCTTTTATAATTATTCCTTAAAATTAACATTTTTCGTATGGTTAAAATGTAAAGGAAATAATTATAAAGCTTTAGAAGGGGGGGGGATGTTACGAATATCGGTCATAAATGAATGACGTAGTAAGGCATTGACCTCTTAACAAGTGCGTATCAGAGTTCAAAGCGACCAAGGTTTGACCTTTATGCCCTGAGGGCAGTTTAAATAAAATAATTCGTTCAAATCCCGTGGAAATTGGAGGATAATTCTGGATCGTAGTATTCTATAGAGAAAGAGGTTAAAATGCGTATTAAGACCCTGTAGAATCTTCGATGATCGTTTTCTTTGTAAAGTCCCGACCTCCTTAAAGTTAGTTCAGTTTAAACGTTTGTAGAGTTCAGTTCGGAAGTTTGTCGAGTGAAGTCGCTAATATTCATTTGTATATTGTATGCCATTGTATTGAAACTTATGTTGCCATCAGTTGATGAAGTTTATTGATCGTTTATATTGAGTCTACAATTTAAATAAAATTGTTTATTCAACAACTGGAGTTGTTTGATCTATCATTGTTGAGAAAGGTGTTGAAGATAATTATCACGAATATAACTACATTGCTGCATAGACCTGTCAGTCAAGGAACCCCTAGCTTGGGCTACAGATTAGCAGAATCTAGAGACTTCTAATAAAGATACAACTATATTCATTGAATCCGATTTAACGAGTCGTAATAATAGTCATCATAATAGAGGGCCATAACAGTTTGGGGTCTTCGTCCGGGATAGTTGTATAGTGAAGCATATATTCAAGTTGTGTTGTGTTGTGTGTTGAAGCCGTGACCTACTGAGCAAGCCTAATAACGCTGAATTCATTCTTCCGATTGGAAAAACGTAAGTTGGAAATTTACCACTTTATAAATCTCTTAACTAAAGAATGGAATTTATTGAAAATCCAGAAGAAGAAGTTCTGAAAACTTTATCAATAAAGAAGTTAAAAGAGATCGCTGAGATCTTAAAGATAGAAGTTACTGAAACTACACCATCGAGGACTGTGTTGACACAGCAGATAAAAGATGTGTTGATTGCGAGTGGCAAGTTGAAAGTAGAATCAAGCGCGGAGGGATATCAAGTTGAAGGTCAGACTATGTCTGAACAGTTTAGATTTCAGTTAGAAATGAAGCGGATGGAAATGGAGATGGAACAAAGACGTCTAGAAAGTCAGGAAAGAGATAAGAAAAGTCAAAGAGAAACAGAAAGTCAGGAAAGAATAGAGCTGGCGAAGATAGGAGCTACTAAAAAGGAATCTCATAGTGATGTAGAGATGGCCAGATGGAAAAAGCTAGTCCCTACCTACATTGATAAAGAAAGTGAAATAGCTAATTTCTTCCAGACCTTTGAAATTTCTTGCAGAGATTTTAAGTTCCCAGAAGATAAATGGGGAATATTAGTCAGAACAGCTTTTACTCAGGGAAGGGCAAGAGATTGTGTTCTATTATTAAAAGAGGAGAATTTAAATGATTATGAAATCATTAAAGACACTGTACTTAAAGCCTATAACCAAATACCGGAAAGTTATCGGAAAAGGTTCCGTCAGTACACAATGTCCCCTTACCAAACACACTTAGACTTCCTTAGAGCAGAAGAAAAGTTAATGGATCAGTGGATAAAATCCAGAAATATCTCCACATTAAAAGAAATGAAAGATATCATTCTGTTAGAGGATTTTATTAACAAAGTGAGGCCGGATATAAGAATGTATTTATCCGAGCGTGATATCACTGACCCACATAAGGCTGCTGATTTAGCTGAACAGTACACATTGTGTCATAGCTGGTGAAAAGAATTTTAATAGATCACAACGGCAAGGAGAAAACACACAAAAACAACATCGTGAAAAAGATCATTTTGTGAAACAAAATGATGTTAATAAGAAACCTGTCAACAAAAACGTCCAATGTACTTTTTGTAAAAGAACAGGACATAGCATTGAAGACTGTTGGAGTATACGAAGCGACAAAAGACCTAACAAAGTGGTCATGTGTGCAAGCCATAAACCAATACAGAATGTACAAGAAAGCGAAAATACAAACGAACTGAATTCGAAGAAAGATTCTTCTAAACCAGAAACACTGAGGGTGGATTTGCCTGAGAGCAAAAGTCAGAAGGTAGAGAAATCTACAACTGAAGATAATGAGGATAAATATCCTGATTATAAATACAGAATGGCTACTATTGGATTAATTGTCCAAGTCCACAGAGACGAAAAAGTAGACCAAAGTATTTTTGACTCGAACAAGAGTCTGAAGGCATCGAAAGATGAAACAACACCCGAAAGTCATGGTCAAGGGAAGAATAAAATTGACACAGAGACCCTGTGCAGTTTTCAACCGTTCATTAGTGAAGGTTGTGTGGCCTTACAAAAGGAAGGACCACTGAAGTCCGTAAAAATATTACGAGACACAGGAGCATCATTAACACTGCTGCTTAAAGATGTATTACCATTGAATGATAATACATTGACAGGACAGACTGTCCTATTGAGAGGTTTTGAATGGAAAGAAGAAATACCTCTACATAGGATATACCTCTCATCTGACTTGGTGACAGGATATGTGACAGTTGGAGTAATATCAAAACTTCCTGTTGAGGGCATATCCGTTATCCTAGCAAATGATTTGGCGAAAGGGAGGGTGAGACCTGAACTGATTGTGAAGGAAAATCCCGACCCTTGTCCTATTGTGGAGACAGGAAAAGAAAAAGAACTTTATCCTGTAGGTGATGTCATAAATGGTATGACACCACAGAAAAAGAAAGAAGAAATTATCTCACAAGAAAAGGAAAAGAAAGAAGAAATTCTCCCACGAGAGAAGAAAGGGGAAGAAGAAGTGGAACGTGATACTACTATTTTCTCCATGATTGAAGATTGTCCGAAAGGAAATGATCAATCAAAGAAGTCATCACAAAATGAATTGATTGCTGAGCAGAAAGTAGACCCAGAGTTGCTACAGCTGCATGAGAAAGCTGTCGACGAGAAAGAAAATCCTACTACTGATGTCTATGAACAGATAGACCACAGCATAAACAAACAACAATGCAAACCTGCAGTTGCCGGTACAGATGAAGATTGGAGGAGCATCACTGAAGAAACGAGTGCGGAGAGCTGGACCGAAACTATCAAAAGCTATGGGTTACCACAATCCATACCGACAGATCGAAGGACCAACTTCGCCCCGGAACTCTTCAATCCAGTCCTAAAAAACTTATGCCTGGAGCAGGAGATGTCAACTGAATCCTATCCGGAAAGTCGAGGAGCCTATGGACCAATCTTTGGACCCACTGTCCGAGGACCACTCAAACTACTTCAAGAAGCATGGCAGACCGAATTTGACCTCCTTGGGCTGAGCAAGTACCTAGATAAGTACATAAATTTTTTGTCTGACATAACTGTTTTTGTTAGAAAAAAATTGTACACTGCTCACATGCAGATGCCATTGTTGTGTGATGAAAGAAAGGCAAAAATATTATATCATTTGAAAATGATAAAGCCTTACCTTCTGAAAACAATTGGAATAAGCTTGATGTTGTTAACATTGTTACTCTTAATTGTAAAATTTATGCCTGGAGTACAGGATGAATTGAATGTCAAATTCACTGATAGTTAGTTACCAAACTTACTATTTTAAAACTAAATCCCTTACTTGTGAAGAAAAAGGAATGAGTAAAAGTATTGTTAGAGTAAATATCATTCTAGTGTGATATTTCTAAACAAACTTGTTAGTTTGAGCATTAAAATAATTGCTATAAGAGAAAAAGATCAGTTTTATCCGCAGAATTGGTTTCTAAATCAGAGGACATTATAAATGTGGACTGATTATAAGATGTGTTTGAGAATCTCTGGAAATGATAATTGAAACATTTGGCAGAGAGGATAATCTGATTGATAAAGATGTAAATGGTTTTAAGAAAAGAGAATTTTTCTATCACTAAAGTATTGAGAAATGTTTTTGATTGTACTATGGAAATTTATTTTATCATGTACTGTTGTTGAAATATTGCACTGAGTCAGGATGCAAATTTCTTCTATGTGAATTTATTCATTTATTATATTATCATTGAATGTATGATAATGTAGGGTAAAAATAGTTGCAGCAAGGCAGATCTATGACTAACAAGAATTCCAAGAAATGTATTATATATGATTTTTCACTTTTAGGATACTGTTACATGAAAAGCAGATCAGAAGTTGAAACTAATGTAAAATAAAACTTATCCTTGTTTGTATAAATTTAGGATATGTGCCACTGACTTGACACTGTAAACCAGAATGATTGAGAATTTCATGGTTGAGAATTTATAATGTTGACATACCAATGTTCAACAAATGTATTATTAATTAAGGATTTCATGTCAAGATTGTAAAACTAATCTATACTTTTTCTGTATTAGTTAAAATAGATTGAATGAATTGTATTGACAAGCAAAAGACTGGGTAGACCTGAACACTGTGGAAGTAACAGGAACCTAGAACCTATGAATAAAACCTTTATGGAAGATGGAAAAGAGCAATGTACACCACTGAAAAGATTGGAAATGGAATGTTTTACCACAACAGTCAAACCAGCAGTTGTTTTGTACCTAAATTGTTACATTGATTTCTCTCTGAAAAAAATTAATAGTAGCCTATGCTTAACTCTTTTCTACTTCAATAATATTGTATTTGAAATGTCTTTAATGTAATCTAAAGAAAATAAGTACTTACTGTGTAGTACTAAGATTGTATGAAGATAATATAACTTGTTTTAATTGATAGTTAATTAAGTAAATTAACCAAATTTGTTTAAGTAAATCCATGATTGTCTGAATGTTTCAATTTAAACTGCTACGATGTGAACTCTTTTAAAAAAGAAAATAATGACGTCAAAAGGTCAGGGTAAAATGAAAGATTGAAATATTTTTAATGAAATTGTCTATAAACTATTTTAATTCTGGAACAGACTATGTTTAATGTTCTTAAAATAACATAAATGAAT
Source organism: Anisus vortex (assembly GCA_949126835.1). Classification (NCBI taxonomy): domain Eukaryota; kingdom Metazoa; phylum Mollusca; class Gastropoda; family Planorbidae; genus Anisus; species Anisus vortex. The sequence continues at coordinate 34,026,647 of OX421507.1, forward strand.
TTAATATTGAGATAATAAGTTGTTAAAGAATGCTCATTTAATACGATAACTATTTAATCGCGTAGCAATCTTTTTACCTAGGCTGTGATGAGGTAAAAATTTGCATAGCGATGTCAATATTGTTAGAATCAATAGGGAATGAGAGAGTGATCGCAAGGAAGAGGGAGAGAAAGAAAAAAGAATACTGACCTAGAAATCTTTTGTTTCGACACAGACAGTGTTGTCTAAAGCCTACAGGCTTGAAAAAAAATACTGTCTACACGAGCAATAAAATTTTTGTTGTAAAGTGAAATTAGGTCAGGGCTAGTATTTTTTTTGTTTTGTAATTGAGTTAGGCCTAGCATGTGTTCTATTAGAGCGTTTGGTTTTTTTTCTCCTTATGAAAAAAAATAAGTCGTGTCTGCATAGACATTAAGTGATTTTTTCTTTTGTTGTTTGATTACAAATGTAAAAGAGATTAGTTTATAATTAAATGGACGAGAGAGTTTTTATTACAGTGGAATGTTCAATGTAATAGAAATTATTAACTTGTATTATATTATATCTATTAAGAATGATTATGTATTTTTCTTGTATACAAGATTTAGATAAACAATTTAATTGTCCATTGTTTTGAATTAAAAATTGAATGATTGAATGACTATAGTTAAGATGAACTTATATTGCATATATTATAGGTTATTATTATCAGTTCGATTGAATTATTGGGATCGCCAATTGAACTGTATTGTTTTTCCCGGAATATTTTCTTTTATAATTATTCCTTAGAATTAACATTTTTCGTATGGTTAAAATGTAAAGGAAATAATTATAAAGCTTTAGAAGGGGGGGGGATGTTACGAATATCGGTCATAAATGAATGACGTAGTAAGGCATTGACCTCTTAACAAGTGCGTATCAGAGTTCAAAGCGACCAAGGTTTGACCTTTATGCCCTGAGGGCAGTTTAAATAAAATAATTCGTTCAAATCCCGTGGAAATTGGAGGATAATTCTGGATCGTAGTATTCTATAGAGAAAGAGGTTAAAATGCGTATTAAGACCCTGTAGAATCTTCGATGATCGTTTTCTTTGTAAAGTCCCGACCTCCTTAAAGTTAGTTCAGTTTAAACGTTTGTAGAGTTCAGTTCGGAAGTTTGTCGAGTGAAGTCGCTAATATTCATTTGTATATTGTATGCCATTGTATTGAAACTTATGTTGCCATCAGTTGATGAAGTTTATTGATCGTTTATATTGAGTCTACAATTTAAATAAAATTGTTTATTCAACAACTGGAGTTGTTTGATCTATCATTGTTGAGAAAGGTGTTGAAGATAATTATCACGAATATAACTACATTGCTGCATAGACCTGTCAGTCAAGGAACCCCTAGCTTGGGCTACAGATTAGCAGAATCTAGAGACTTCTAATAAAGATACAACTATATTCATTGAATCCGATTTAACGAGTCGTAATAATAATCAACCTAAAGAGGTCCATAACAATATCTTGACGATAGCACTTAGGTATTACAATCTGGTGAATACTGTCCCACTCGTTTGTACCTGAGTTGAGCGGTTTCGACTTTCTCATCAACACTTCATCTTTCATGTAGAAACATTCCGCCATTGCATCTGCAGTCTTTTCATCAACAGCTTTCATTCTGAGTTTCATTATTACTTCGTCATTCAATTGTTCTCTCACCAATTTCTGCTTTGGTGACAAAATGTTATCGTTCTCTGTTGCATCACCAGTTGTTAGTTCAGCAAAGAACGTAGCACTTAAATCGATGTCAGGTGTTTCTGTTATCACTGTTTCATTCGCATGTGTGTCTTCAGAACAGACAAATACATCTTTCGTTGCACTACACGGCGTAGCAGGAGTCTTTACCGACTTCTTTTTCTGCATTGCTCTTGTCAGTGCACATGTTGGGCGTTCATTGGCAGGACGTAGGTTTTTGTCCTCCGCCATCTTTGTCTCCAACACTTTAACCATGGGCTCGACAGTGACTCTGCCGCCCATAATGTCATTTCCTAATATCATGGAAACGCCTTTGACGGGTAGTGCGCGCCACACTCCCACTACGATGTTACCTGTAAAAATATCCGACTCGAGTTTTATTCTGTGCAGTGGAGCTTCCACAGCCTCCATACTAGCACCTCTCAGCACAACAGACTCACCGGTACTGGTGGCATCCGTTAACGGCACACTGCCCTCCAGGATCACGCTGACAGCAGAACCCGTGTCACGTAATATCTGTATTTTCTTCTTGCTGAGTACATCGACTTCTGTCGACACTGTCCCCTCGTAGACAAAGGGTCGAAAATCGGATAGGTCGTCCTCTTCCGGGACTTCAGGAACCATCTGTTCCTCACGGCCTTCTGAAAGCATAATAGATTGAGTACAGCTATTCTCTTTTACCTTAGATAGACTGTTCTCAAAAACCATCGACTCCACAACTATGGGCGATGCCGGCCGCATTTCTTTTGAGTTTCTTGACCCTGTGTTGCACACTTCTTCTGTCTGCTTGCTATCTTTCTGCACTCTAGCACAGTTTAGAATAGCACCTTGCTTCTTGGTAAGGATCCAACAATCTTTCTTCATGTGGCCCTCTTTCTTGCAATTGAAACATACCACCTTTGCTTTATTTACATCTGTCTGCTTCCTGAAATGAACTAAGTTACTATTATTATTTACACCACTGTTCTTATTATTGTTTTCACTTGTCTCTTTTGGTTTACTAGCCTCCTTGGGCTCTGGTTTGTGCACTTTGGGTTTGTCAGCATAATATGGCTTTATGCTGGCGTGAATTATGGCATAGTTATCTGCCAATCTAGCAGCTTCATGCACATCTTCAACCCCTCGGTCTGAGATGTGGGTTTTAATATCCACTCGAATACAATCATTGAATTCCTCAAACAATATTAGGTTCTTGAGTTTATCAAACTCACTTACATTCTGTGACCTTAGCCACTGTTCTAACATTTTCTCCTTTTGTCTCAAAAAGTCTACATGAGTTTGATCATATGCCTTCTTTCTGTCTCTAAATAGCTTTCTATATTTTTCTGGTGTCAGGGAATAACTTTTTAGCACCCTATCTTTGATTACTTCATAGTCATTTATTTCCTCGGGTGTTAAACTCAACACTACGTCCAATGCTTTTCCTTTGTTGAGAGTTGACCTTAACAATAAAGCCATCTTATCATCAGGGAACTGATAATCTACAGCTATCCTCTCAAAAAGCAAAAAGAAATCTTGAACATCTTCTTCTCTGAATATAGGCAAGTGTTGCTTCATTGCGCTAATATCCATACCATTGCTGTCCCTACGATGGTCAGGTCTGTTCATGCGTGCCATCTCTATCCTTTCTCTGCTTTCAATCCTAATTCTTTCATTTTCCCTTTCAGTTTCTATCCTAATTCTTTCATTTTCCCTTTCAGTTTCTATCCTAATTCTTTCATTTTCCCTTTCAGTTTCTATCCTCATTCTTTCCAATTCCATTCTCTTCATAGCTAATTGGAATTTTAGGTTTTCACTCAACCCTTCATCTTCTTCATTGTTTGATGATCTAGATGACATATTTCTTACCTCGTCTCCGTGGGCAATTACCTCGCCCCCACTGGGAGCTACATAACCTTCATTGATATCGTTCTGTCCCACTTCAACTACACTACCAGTGTTCATGGCATTCTGCCCGTTCAAACATGTCATAATTTCTTTGGTCAAACGATTACGATTAGGTCTTGCCTGTCCTGCCTCAATCCCAAAGGACTCAGCTAATTCTTTTAGTTCAGCAAATGACATGGCATTAAGTTCCTCACTTGATATATTCGAAGCCATAGTATAGCGTTCGAAATATTTGTTATAGTAGAGTAGTATATATTGTATAATAAAATATAAAGTTCCAACTTACGATTTGTCCAGAAATTTGCACAATATAATATTAAACACTTCGTGGAATCTTCACACTTCCCAAGGAATAAAAACGCAAACCAGTTCTCTCCTCTTTTTAAAAAAAAATAGTTTCACAGTCCTGAAAACGAAACACAAATATGCCGCTCTCAGTACTACTAATGTCACAAAATATTTATAGGTCAGGAAAAAATATAACTCAAATTTTCCAGACGAGATCAACAAATTTTTTCCAATCCTAGATCAAGAAAAGTAGAACTCAAATCTACCGAACGAGACTACCAAATCTTGTCAATCCTAGGTCAGGAAAAGTAGAACTCAAATATACCAGGCGAGACCACCAAATTTTGTTACGTCCACAATCCCCTTGTGGCCAGAGCTGTGTAGATCTTGCTGATAATTCTCGTTAGTCCTAGGGGAGACTTTAATTATTAGTATTTATGTTTCAGTATTACACGAACTCTTCTTATAGTCCTGGGCACAAATTCAGTATTTGTATTCCAACATTTCCTTTCTTGTAAATTATGGTAGTAGATAAATCTTATAGTAATGTATACAACACAATAGGATAGTAACTTGACAAAGAAGCTTCAGTGTAACTGTTGTTGATAGTTTATTTCAGGTGGTATGTTCAATATATACAATATATCTATTATGTACAGTTAGAATAAAATAGTGCAAACACAAACGTTCAAAGGAACATATTTTGAAACTCTCTGTCTTTCAGACAAAACAAATCATTAAATACTATCCGAGTGGTGCAAGGGATAGACCCATTACCAGTAGGGGTGAAAATCATGGTATCATTACAAAACTCATAACAAAAACGATAGGAACTTCCCCTATTAAATAATGAGTCGTTCCCAGACTCTGAGAATTTGAGATCAACACAGAATCCCAGCATTACCTAGAACCTTTCGTTTTCCTACTAAACGTCCTAATATCGCGTGTAGTAAGAAAAGAGAGAGAGAGAAGAATAAACATTGCGTGTTCCAATTCTTGGAAAAACAATATACATGACACATCCATATTAAACCTTGGTTTTGTTAAGCTCATTAAAATCATTAAATAAATATGTATTGACTCTATTTTGTTTGCAAAAATTTAAATATAATACATAGGATGCCCCGGCCGTCCGGTTACTTTAAAAGTCTTCATTTAGCCCTTGGAGACAATTAAGCATGTCTTCCATTGGTATAGATTTATCTTCCTTCAAGCAAGTTAAAACATGGATAAAAAAAGCCCCGTTGCTATGAAAGTGAATGTTCTTGTACAAAGTCCACTCAGACAATTCAGCCGCGAGGCATGGACTTATTATTTTAAAGTATTTTTGACCTTCACTGGGATGGCCGTCGTATTGAACGTGACCAGGAAAAAACAACAATTCCCCCCCTCCCCCCCCCCCTACGACACATGATCCAGTACAGCCAATCGAGACGTGCCAGCGCGAGTCGAATCCAAACCGGAAATGAATCCATTTTTTTGTATTTTTTTTTAACTTCTTCCTACTCCATTGTGACTTTTTGTTAGTGTGTGTTTGTCAATTTGTTCTCATTAAGCGTTTGTTCAGCTTCCGGTGGGCAATGTTAGTTGAGATGTAGTCTCATGGAATGTTAGCAATGATTATTTTTTAAATCTATTACTTGATAGTGTCTGTTTTTTTTTTTAAAAACTCTCATTTTATTGTATAAACAATTTAAAGTTTAAAAACGGGATGATAACATATATACCATACAAGCGCAAATAAGAGAAATAATAATCTATTTATAAGTCTATTGTGAAATTGTGAATAATCGTCTCAAAATCGATTATATATCTTTATGTTTGCATCACACAAATATATTAATAATAATTGTATAGCGCTGCCAGCAAACATAATGTAAGCTCAGAGCGCATTTAATATTCCACTAAAAACACGGATATAATCTCTAGACTAAGAAATATCAAGTTAATTGATGATTTACATTTTTACAAACATAAGACAAATCAAATAAATGAAGCATTAATCGACCTAATATATAAGTAAAACAGTAGTGGTCTAAAGCATATTATCTTAGGTAAATATTGAAATTATGAGTTTTTAAGTACTATTTGAAAGTTCGCCTAATATAGATATATAGGTATATAGATAGAAATAAATAGATATAGATAGATAGAAAAGCTAGACATATAGATATTTAGATAAATAGAAGTTAGATATGTAGATATATAGATAGATAGCACTGGACCATTAAAATCTCATTTACACCGTTGCCGTATTTCTTGTAATCTATGCCTTTCCCAGGTTTCTTTATTAAGAGTCCAGCCGTCTAGCCAACTCACATCCCACTGACCACTAACCAAACAGGAAAACCATACATCATGACTTCCATTCCCTATTTTACTTACAACTAGTTCTTTATAAACTTTTTTTTTTTCATCCCTCAGGTCAAGCAATTACTCTGTAGGCCTAACCTGGCCTATGCGTTATTCTCTCCCTTTTGACAAAGATTTACACAAGCAAAAAAAAAAAAAAGGAAATAATAGAAAACACGTATCATGTCAATCAAATAGGTGTAATCTGCATCGTACAAGACATGTCTGCATCGTACAAGACATGTCTGCTGCCTTTCTGGCTGAAATGCAAGAAACTTTCAGACAAAAGTGTACTTAAAGAAACGTTCAACAACAGCAAATGACAAGCACGAAAAAAGGACAATAACTGAAGTCTCATTGACCTTTGACGGAAACCTGAAAATAACTGACTAGAAGGTCATAATAATTTAAACTTGATTATTTGTTTTTTCGGGGGGGGGGGATATTTCACATTGTCATGTAATGATATAAGTTACATTTTGTCTATCTTTTAAAGTTAGGGAATTCATATTTAAAATGTGATATTGGTATCATTATTTTTAAACTTAAAATTACGTCTACTTAATTAGCATTAAACCTTTCAGGAAAATCGATGTCTAATGGACAATTTCATGGGTTTTGTTATTTTAAAGGTGAAATGTTTAATTGCTGGTTAACGTTAGCATTGTCCCCTCCTCCCCCACCTTATTTACCCATTATCGATTGATGAAAATGCATTGGTAGCTCACGGGTCTCTCAACCGACAAGTCGCGGGTTATAGCCTTGTCACCGACCGATCCCTGTCGCCCTGCAGGAGTTTTAAACCTATCAGGGCGTAAAAATCTTCTAGATCCTGAGCATGCTAAAATAGCATGGATAGAAGCGTTATATTAATAATCATTATTATTATTATTATCACTAGCTAGACATGTTGCTGGACACGCAATTTCTGTGCCTTGGCAAACATTATTGAAGCATAACAGCCTGTTGCAATGCTCAGATAAACATAAAGATAAAAACATTTTCCTTATCCCTTATGCGAGAACAAACTCATATAAGTACTCTCTCTTCCCGAATGACATTCGTGCATGGAAGGGGTTGCCTGAACAAACTAGAAAAAAAGAAGAAAAACCATTAACTTAACATCATTAAAAAAAAATAAAGCTGCAAGACTAGACTCGGACCACGGATGAGCGTAAGACGCAATAATCTTCTGTATAGAAGGAGCGTCTGTAATATATACGATAAGATAATTCTCTTGTAATAATAATAATAATTTGGTTCCAGACTAAGACAATACCTCTCCGATAGGTACCTGCCATTAGTATATGGAGATTACTGGCGACTGGGCGTTGTGCTGGTCACGCAGTACCCTTGCAGGCATTGGCCACCGAAACTGGTAAACATTGCTTCACTAACCTCAAAGATCAACATGGTCCGAAAGGTTAACATATTACATTGTTTAAAAAAAAAAATCTTAATTGTTGGTAGCGCGATGAAATATCTATTCTCAGCGTCTTTGGTTCTAAACTTAAAACCAGCATTCCCCTCCCGGAATGGGCAGTGGTCCCTGCGTTTACCCAGCTAGGTTGGGTGTCTGATATTATTCTGGGAAAAAGTAGACGCGTCTGGGCATTGTGCAGGCCATACTATCTCCGTGTATGCTGTGGTAATGGAAACTAATGAGCGCTGCTTAACTAATCCGATGCAACATCATAGTCTCCAAGGAATAATTTATTTTTAGACTGTAACCCGCCCACTCCATTTTTCAATGGATACATCGTCTGTTTGGCAAAGATTATAATGATTATCTATATTTACGGCTATCTAGCCCCTAGTGTGTACACAACTGATACCCCACTCGTTTACAATAATGAAACAAAGAAACATAAGAACAATCAATATCCCATAGTTGGTTGATCTGTATCAACCACTAGTCGGGGAAGGGGGATGGCTGGGCTGATGGGTTTTAAAGGTTGACTGGCTCCGTCCAAACGCATCAAGGATGCAATTGATTGTCATGAAGTGAAACCTGAATAATGGACGTTACGGTAGCAGGCGAGATTTATAAAACCCCTTCCCCCCCCCCCCTCGGTTGTGAGAAATTTGCGTTGGCGTTGTGCGTTGTGCGTTGTGCGATTAGTCGCAGTTGGGGAAGGGCAGGTGGGCGGAGTGGGGTGTAGGGAGTCTGTGAGCTGGAACTGAAAGCAGATGAGGGATTGAGTAGGAAGGAGGGGGGGGGGTGAGATGTTAATCTCTGCACGTTCAACATGCTTTCATTCTGACAAGCCGTCGCGACGTCCCGGTTAGATTGACACCTTGCGCGGTGTCCTATTTTATGTGCTCAATGCCAACAATAGCTACAACCAATATGATTAATATAAATAAACAATGATGGGATAAAACTGGAACTGCTCCAGACATGTTGCATGGTGAGGTTGTTTATTGTGAGGTTGTTTATGGTGAGGTTGTTTATTGTGAGGTTGTTTATTGTGAGGTTGTTTATGGCATGCCACAGAAAGCAAATAGAAACAATCAAATTAAACTGAGAGCTGGGAATATTCATCCCTATTCATTCATATTATTATTATTATTATTTATTATCCCATAGAAAGGGGGGCGCGGTGGCCGAACGGCAGTGCGTTCGACTGGCGATCCGAAGGTCTTGGGTTCGAATCCTGTTGGAAGCAAGCATTTTTATTCCCCAGGACATTAGGGTGTTCCTGAGTTTACCCGGCTCTGGTGGGTACCTGACACTAGTTGGGGTAAAAGTATGCGTGGCCACAGAAACTGTCTATCGCTACTTCACATGCCCTATGATCAATCTGTTCCGACGGGTACTTTACTTACTTACCGAACGCCCTTAACAAATAGGAAAATTCATATTGAACTGAGTGCTGGGGCTTTGATTCCCTTAGATTCCGTAGATCTTTCATATTCCCCAAAAAGATCAAAGTGGCTAGTGGGGTACACAAAATGAAGGATAAGCTATACTGTCCACGAGCTACACTGTCCACGAGCTACACTGTCCACGAGCTATACTGTCCACGAGCTACACTGTCCACGAGCTACACTGTCCACGAGCTACACTGTCCACGAGCTACACTGTCCACGAGCTACACTGTCCACGAGCTACACTGTCCACGAGCTACACTGTCCTCGAGCTACACTGTCCACGAGCTACACTGTCCACGAGCTACACTGTCCACGAGCTACACTGTCCACGGGCTACACTGTCCACGGGCTACACTGTCCACGGGCTACACTGTCCACGAGCTACACTGTCCACGAGCTATACTGTCCACGAGCTATACTGTCCACGCTTTCTTCACACAGTTTAATATTGTCGAAACGAAAAAAAGGTCTGAACCTCGCAAAGTATATTAATTTAACAGTAAATACAAGGCCTAGACTTACCATGAGACAAGAGTAGAACTTGATAAAATGTATTTTCTGAAGAATGTTTAGAAGCTGTTTAAAAAGATAAGAACGTGCTTTATATGTATTTCCACAGCTAAATTGAACAGCCCATAAGAACAATGTTTTTAGTATACATTCCTTCAATGCATTTTTTGTCATTTATGAGCCTTCTGATGATTTTGCTCATAGCCACACACACACAGAAGGAACACACAGAAGCTTAGTGAAAAAAATGTATAAATGATTTTAAAATGATGGGAAAATCACTTATGTTTATTGTTAGACTATATTATATACCAGTTATAAAAATACTCATGCCGTCCTCATTTTAAGAACTATTTTAAAGTGCGTTCAATAATGATTTAAAAATGCGCACCAGTGAGTACAAAGGTGCAAATCACACATACCAAGGTTACCGAACGAGCATTGCGTTTAACTAAGCAAAAAGTCTCATAATACAAAAATCAATATAATATGTCATACATATAATATGTCATACATATAATTGATACGCGTGGCAGAAAGAATTAAACTTCGTGCCCCGATCATTTGTTTTCTGCCACAAGGGTTCTCACATCTGACTTCACACAGCACTCTTCAGAAATATGTACTGTTCCACGGTACATAATTGATTAATTTTTTTAATGAGATCCTTGTTGTGAGGGCAATTATAGCGAATTATTGCTGGACGTTAAGGTCCTAAATCTAAAGTATATGTAGATGGTCTAGCATTCTAGGTCCTATTATTATAATGCTCTTACAAAAAGAGCCCCAAGACCACCTGGAGACGCTCCTTCGAAAAGGAAATGAGTAGCTGCAACATTTCATGGGGTGAACTAACAAAAAAGTCTGCCCAGAATCGAGTGCGCTGGAGAGCTGTTGCGGAGGCCCTATGTTCCACAAGGAGCTGTTGCGGAGGCCCTATGTTCCACAAGGAGCTGTTGCGGAGGCTCTATGTTGCGGAGGCCCTATGTTGCGGAGGCCCTATGTTGCGGAGGCCCTATGTTGCGGAGGCCCTATGTTGCGGAGGCCCTATGTTGCGGAGGCCCTATGTTGCGGAGGCCCTATGTTGCGGAGGCCCTATGTTGCGGAGGCCCTATGTTCCACAAGGAACCAAAGGAATTAAGTAAGTAAGCAGGATGGTATAGCACCAAATTTGTTACTTAACGATTATGTGAAGGGGTGAACAATTGTCTTGTCTACAAATTATGTGAAAATTTACAAAAGTTCTAGCATAGAGATTATATGTGGAGGAGCTTGTACACTAACATATAGTAAATATTTTGAACAATAAATTTTGTAAGGAATTATTACACATTTTCAAGCATATAGTTTTTGTCTAGTAAATAGTACACGCATCTGACCATATAATTAATATTAAAGAGCAACTACATAAATGTGAAGGACTTAGTGCACATAATCCAACATATAGTTGCATATGAAGGGTCTATACAATAATGCCAAAACCGTTGGTCCATACGGAATGTTAAGTTGCATGTGTTCACACCTAACTCATTACCAGACTTAAAGGATAATAGGAATCGATCTTTAAGGGACATCTGGGCTGCTCTATTTACTTTGTTACGGGCCAATAATTAATTTTGTTAAAGCGTCAAGATCATTGAAGATGTTAACCCTTCCCGTACCGACCTACTTCTATCTATGCTGCCTTCAGTTCCGCTATATACGGGCCCGGGACTGTAAGGGTTAAGTTTATTCTGAGCAGCACCGCCACGTTTCTAGAATTCTCAGTTGAAAGTATGCAGGACACGAACTACAGGCACCAGAGCGAGGGAGAATTGGTCCAAAGGAGGCGGAGGTGTTTTTATTGAGGAAACAAAAGTTGGGAACTGATTAAATAATGATTGTGTTGGACAGAAAACTATTTTTTTTTATAGTTTAGACACATTCTTTATCGTATCTTAATAAGAATCACATAAATGAGAATAATACTTTGATACATAAATAGCATTGATCTCTCTCACTTACTCTCTTTCTCTAATATATATATATATAGTAGACTGTGAGTGTCTTGAACCAATCAAATTTCCATTAATATTACTTATTTTTTTAAAGATTGTAAGGATTTTAGGACTTAAAGCTTTCCTAAAATGTTTCAAATCCATTGAAGATGGTAACTTGCGGGCGTATTAAAGAAAATGTTCATTACTTAAAGCCAAATAATATTCAAATTTATTCATCGAATCAACACTGAACAGTTAAAACATTAATTACATAATTTTTATTTTAGCTTTACTAAATCCATTCACATTCATGAATGTTTAAAAAAAAAAACTGTTTTCTCATTAAAAACAAAATTAATCTGTTCATATGTGGATGCGACGATTTTCTATTGAGGAAAGGATGTACGTTGAGTTAAAAAATTTCGGAGGTAGTGGATGGTAGAATAATAAATGGTGTAAGCCAGGGATTGGCAACCTTTTGATAACAGTGCGCCAAAGTAGGATTTCTAATTCATTGAGCGTGCCAAAAGCATACAATTCAACCCACTGTAGCACTAAATTTCTTGTAGAAGAGACTTAAATAGACTAAGGCCTCTTCCGCGTGCCATAGAAAATCCCTCGACGTGCCAAGTTTGGCACGCGCGCCGTAGGTTGCCGAACCATTGTTGTAAGCTATAGCCACCTCTACTCCAGACTATATAACAACATCAACAACAGCAGCAGAAACATCATAATATTTTTTTTATTGAATTCTTATTTCTATATACAACGCAAGAGGTTAAAAGTCTGCCAAGAGTTCAGAATTGTTTGTTTTCAGTCATTATGTTCTCTTCATGTCGTCTGCTGATGTAGCTTTGATATTACTTTTCCCCGCCCAATTCCACTAGGGACATACGATTCATGGGAATACAAGAACAGAGGACAAGTAACAGCAGTATCACATAAATAATAACAATTTACTGTATTGTGTACATCATTTTTTTTCTATTGGAGGTTTTGAGGTCTTTCAGGTGGTTTGTTTATTTCGGGAATCTGTAAGTATGAGTTTTTCGGTTATATTCGATCATATATATATATATATATATATATATATATATATATATATATATATATATATATATAAAATAAGAGTGTTTGTCCACATACGGATCCCCATTGGTCAATTTGAAATCACGTGAGTTTGTGTCACTGACCTATTAGGCCTAGGCCTATATACTATCTAATAATTTTTCATATATGACTTGTTTCTTCGATAGCTCAGAGGTAAACGTAGCAGACTGCTATGCGAGCGACCCGGGTTCGATTCTCCAGTTAGACTATACATTTTTTTTTTTTAATTTTTTTTTCAAACTTTTAAAAACAAAAGACATTGTAAATCTACGGACCATTTAGATTTTTGTTAAATAAAAATCCTTACCTATTTTTTTTACCACATTACAATATTTATTTTAAGTTACTTTCCTAAAAGTCTTCAGTAAAAAAAAATAATTTAAATATTAGATTTATAGCTTTCTTTTAATTGTAGTTTATATATTTTTTATCTGCACCTTATACAGTCCTAATTTCTTTTTTCACCCGGCCGACGCCGGGCAATGTAGCTTGTTTAGAAAAAATTAAAACACTGTCTGGTTAAAAAATGTCGTTTTGAGGTTAAGTGTCTGTGTGTGTGTGTGTGTGTGTGTGTGTGTGTGTGTGTGTGTGTGTGTGTGTGTGTGTGTGTGTGTGTGTGTGTGTGTGTGTGTGTGTGTGTGTGTGTCTAACACAATCATCAATTGATCAGTTCCCACCTTCCTCTATATCCCCCCCCCCGCCATTCCCCAAAAAGCGATCTTTATATTTTTTGTAAAGTTACAAAGAATTGTGATGGCGGCACGTATCCCGTCGGACCGAATTGATCCATAGTGCCGGTGAAGCAGCGTTCACCAGTTTCTAGGTGATTGTGTGGCCAGCACTAAGCACAGCCGCCTTTACTATATCCCAACTAAGGTACAAAGGTCAGGTTCCCATCAGAGCTGGCTAGACTCAGGGACACCCTCCAGACCCGGGAAAAAAATCCTAGTCTGCACCAGGACTTGAACCCAGGACCTTCGGTACGCCAGCCGATAGCGCTGCCACAGCACGGCCACCGTACTTCTGATGACAGCATGACAGGAGTTGAAAAAAAACAACCCACAAAAAACAACTGAAGAGCTGACAGAGCTTGACAAGGGCTGAGAGTTGTGTCGTCTGCTCAATGAATAATGAGAGCGAGGGAATAATGAAAGAGAATTTAGGGCAAAAGAGAAATTGATTTGATGGAGAATTTTAGAAAGTGGCTGGAAGAACTTGGAGGGGGGGGGAGGGAAGGGGGAGAGAGACAATGTAAACGAAAAAAAGGATAAAGCAAAAATTATGAAAAATTAACAGAGAATGTAGAGAGAATGGTAATGGTAATGGTAATTTATATAGCGCTTCTATCCATGCTATTTTAGCATGCTCAGTGCGCTCTAGAAGACTATTAATCTGTGAGAGGTTTCACTGCTGCCGGTTAAGCGCATGTGATAACAACTCAATATTAACGTCATCTAGTCCCAAAACTCCTGTAGGGCGACAGGGATCTGCCGGTGGCGGGGCTCGAACCCGCGACGTGTCAAGTGGTTTTTTGGTTGAAAGTCTGGTGAGCTAACCGCTAGGCGAGAGAGAATGTAGAGAGAATGTAGAGAGAATGTAGAGAGAATGTAGAGAGAATGTAGAGAAAATGTAGAGAGAATGTAGAGAGAATGTAGAGAGAATGTAGAGAGAATGTAGAGAGAATGTAGAGAGAATGTAGAGAGAATGTAGAGAGAATGTAGAGAGAATGTAGAGAGAATGCAGAGAGAATGTAGAGAGAATGTAGACAGAATGTAGAGAGAATGTAGAGAGAATGTAGAGAGAATGTAGAGAGAATGTAGAGAGAATGTAGAGAGAATGTAGAGAGTAAGACGGGAAAGCAAGCATAGAGGACAAGGAAAGTGTTTTTCTCTTTATATTTATCTGAGCTTTGCAACAGGTTGTTATTGTGTTGTATTTCTAAATTAGAGTTTAATGCCTTATGTATTATTACTACTTTACTCTTTGCCCTTCTGTCCTCTAGTGTTTCTGGGTTTAGTGATTTAAATATTGGTGTTACTCTTGTCAGTTGTGAATATTCACTAGTTTTGAACCTTGCAGCTCTTTTCTGAAATTGTTCTAAGTTTTTTTATGTTTTCTTTAGTTGATGGGTCTTATCACAGAAGTTACTGACATAAGATGCATATTCTAGTCTAGGCCTTACTAATTACATTTATAAAAGTTCCTATTTATAAAACCTAATCTGTTGTTATATTTTTTAATTTTTTAATCTATTGATTTGTATATTCCAAGATTACCATTAATTACTACTCCTAAGTTTTTTGCATTTTTAGTTTGGATTTACTTGGTAAAATAAAGTACCCGTCGGACCGAATTGATCTTTAGGTCCGGTGAAGCAGCGTTCACCAGTTTCTGTGGCCACGGCATACTAGGTGATTGTGTCGCCAGCACTATGCACAGCCGTACTAGGTGATTGTGTCGCCAGCACTATGCACAGCCGACTGTACTTTACCACAACTAGCCTTCAGACCCGGGAATAAATCCCAGACTGCACCAGGATATTTAACACTCTATGTTTTTCTGAATAAAATTGCTTAAAAACACAACGTAAATAAAACTAACTTAATAAGCCTACAGGTAAATTACTGATATTGTACATCAATAGGGAACAACAAGCTGTCTGTAACCTTACGTCACCTGACTTCGGTCACATGTTTACAACAGCATGATAACACCGGTGCGATAAAGGCAAAATAAAATGTTACTGGAAAAAAATAAAGGCTTCAAAAAGAAACCCCAATGAGTCAATATAATTTTTGTATGCCATAATATTTTTTTTTTTACAATTATAAAATATAAATGAGTTGTTTTCAATGGTAAAAAAAACAAAAACATTATTGGTAAAAAAAGAGTTTCAAAGTATAAGAAAAATAATCAATTGGCGGGAAACTACAGCTTAAGATTAATCTCTGGCTTGAACACACGTACACCAGCTGGAGTCTTACTTTTGTGTGTCTGAAACTTTGGGGTCGAAACTCTCCCGTTGACTCCAGACTCCAGACCACAAGCCCCCCCCCACCTCCACCCCTCTACCTTTACACCCACCCCCTCCCATTACTCCTACAGCGTCGATCCAGACGACTGATAAGCGTCGTGGGGGTGTTTACATCCCGTGGGGCGGGTAGGGGCGACGATGGCGTGTGTGGGTGCGGAGGTGGGGAGCCAAGACCAGGAATACTATTTGAGGCGCTTCATCAAAAACGGTGGGGGGGGGGGAATGATCAGTTTACGGGCAATAACAGACGTAAACAAAGTGATCAAAGATTAACATTTATTTGTACAAGGTTATCCATCTTGGTTTGGGGTTCTTGTTGCTTCCCTTTAAGAAATGAAAAGGGGAAGATAATTACGTTGAATATAATGACGATGGGAATGCTATAGACAAAAGTCTTTTAACACACTCAATAAACCTAACATTCCTTTATTTATTTTTTAAAATTATTTCATTGCTGTGAAATGAAACTTTTTTTTCGATATACTAAGTTGTGGGATATTTACTTTGTATGAAAATTAATGTCCAGTTAAGAGGGCAATATAAAAAAATTGGTTAAAAGTATTTAAAAAATCAAACACGCTGATTAATCACGAACTCGATAACATCAATGTTAGATTTGTAAATTGTATGGGGCCTAGCCTGTACAAACACTATATATTACCTAAAAGAATTTAAGAAAAAGTATCCCTAACAAATAATTAATAAAAATAAGTTCAAATAATATAAAACAATTCCTACAATAGCTTAATTATAACTATCCTCAATTTATTTAGTGCAAGAGGAATAATTTTGGAGATATAATTTCAATATTAGTTGGGGTAAAGAAGAGGCGGTTGGGCATTGCGCTGGCCACACAAGCACAATCCTCTGGAATTCCTTGTCTACAAAAACTTGTAAATGCTGCTTTACTGGTCCTATGATCAATTAGGTCCGAAGGACTTTACTTACTTTTATTGTTGCTCTATTTCAAACATATTTAAAAATGATATTATAAAAAAAGGCTCGAAACTACAATTTGAATCAATTAGTTGAATACAGTACCTTTAGAAAAAAAATTTTCATAGAAACCAGGGTCTGAAACCTTTTGATAATAGTTTGCCAAAGTGGGGTTTATTTCTTATTCAACATGTCAACAACCTAAAAGTCACCCTGCTATAGCGCTTAATTTCTTGTAGAAGATAATTGAATTACCCTTTTAGTATTCTCCCGCGTGCCATTGAATATCGCTAAACGTGCAAATGTGGCACGTGTGCCGTAGGTTGCCGACCGCTGAAATACACTATTGTAAGAAAATAAATATAACAAATAGAAGTGAAGGTTATTTTGACCGCACTCAAACTCGCGTCTCTGGTGTAAAGTTAATGTTACTTCAGCTTGTCGGACAGATATGGAGACAATTACTTTTGTACAATAGCGGAGTACAATACTAGTGTAATATACTTGGAAAACCTTTTTATGGATGTCTGGAGGAAAAAAACGGTTTCAGGGCACAATGTTCGGTCGTTGTACTCTCAGTGTTGCGTAGGACGCAATAATCTTCTTTATAAATGAGCGTCTGTAATATAAAAGATCACTTTTTAGTCACGCCAATAAGTTCCAGCCTCTAAGTCTAAACAAAATGTCTTTTGAAAGGCCAATGACCTAAATAGTATTTGGAAACACCTGATTTCATCCAAAGGTGAATTTTATTTTATTATGGCTCCTTCTAATTCGGGAGACAAAGGATGCGCCCATTTTCGTTTGAAATTCTGGCGTGTGGTCTAATCTAATTTGTTTGTTGTTGTTGCAGAGTCTAGTAGCATACCCTTCGGACCAAATTGATCAATGGGGCCGGTGAAGCAGGTTCACCAGTTTTTGTGGCCACGGCATACTAGGGTTTTGTGTGGCCAGCACGATGCCCAGCCACCTTTACTTTACCCCAACTAATGTGAGGTACCCACCACTTCTGGGCAGAGTCTACCTACGCTTAGAAAAAAAGGCTAATTCTTGTGCGGCAGCCTCCTGAACATCTGCTGCGCATAAATAAAAGGACTTTTTAAAGCACCAACATATTGATAGTCATACAGACATACACATATGAAAGTCGACTATAAATCATTCTTTGGCAGTTTGATTGCTGTCCTCGGGGGAAACATAATAAGTGTTCAATGGTGCGGTTGTCAAATATTAATTTCCCATGAGAGGAGACTGTGTAGAAAACAAGTGGCTATGCTCTTTTTTTTATGGGGAAAATTCTGTTTTTATCCTTATCGCTCGAACGGTTGGCAGAAACAAACTAAATATTAATTATGTTTACTGGTCATTTATTATTAATAGATGGTGGACTTCCTGTTTTAAAAAGAGGTCCTGCAATCTATAAAAGGATCGGTAACTTTGGCACGCAGGCCAGACTTGGCACGCAGAGAAATTTTCAATGGCACGAGGATGACCCATACGAAGAATTTTCTAATCTTTTCTACAAATATAGAGCAGGATGACTTTTAGTCTGTTGGCGCGCTGAATAAATTAGAAATCCTACTTTGGCACAATAATATCAAAGAGTTGCCGAACACTGCGATAAAGAATGGCTGGTCACCGTGACCTGGAAGCCGAGATCACCGAAATGGGTTCCAGTTGGAACCAGATAGAGAGGATTTGCCCAAGATAGGAGAAGCTGGAGAATTGCTGTTGGTGGCCCCTACCATTGACGGGCATAAGTAAAAGTAAGTCAACGCTCTGCAGCTAAACTCCATTGACAAAGTTTGCTATTACGTACAAATATACTAATAGTGTTTATCGAATGTACTAATGATAGTACAGTGTCGGCTTTTAAGAGCACCAAAGCAAATGCAACAAATAAATATAAACTATTCCATTGATGGAAAATATCTTACAAAAAAAATGCAGAGCACTTAGGATTAATAATAAATGATAAATAATCACATGCTGATGTAGTAAAAAAAAGTATAACAAATTCATAAAAAAACAGCTGTAAGTTTCATTACTAGTAATTATTCACAACTGACAAGTGTCACATCATTAGTGACATCACTAAACATAGACACACTAGAAGAAAGAAGGGGAAAGAGTAATTCAATTCATAAATGATTTCATTCTAATATTAAAATAACACAACAACACTTTTATTACAAAGCTCAGATAAACAAAATGATAATGAAATATCGTTTTCCATGTGCTTTCAAGTGCCAGAGATGCGATAGAGCCTGTTTCTCAAGAATAAGTCTCCACAGACACAGTCAATTTTGCAGGGTTGGCCAAATCACAGGAGCGCAAATCTAATCGTCTTTCGAGACTATGGAGCCAATGATGTGCGCGAACAGATGAATTCAAGTTATTTTTCTTCCCTAGTGGCATCCGGGCATGGAATGGGTTGCCTGAACATACCAGGAAAGTCAATAACTTGACATAATTTAAAACATGAATAAAAATGCAAGACTAAATTCGGAGCGTCTTTAACATTTAAGATAAGATAATAATTCGGATAATATTATATTTATTTTTTAAATCCTTACAAAGAATGTGTAGGTAATAAGTAGCATTGACTATTTTAATGGCATATATCTTCTTCTCACAGTGTGCTAGATTAAGTCGATAATACATCCAGGAGTCTAATCACGTGTCCACGAAGGAACTCATTATTGAATTCAGAAAACAAAAAACAACAATTTCATGATATAAAAGTAAATAACAAATCAATACTTCTAGTCGATACCTACAAATAACTTGGTATCAACTTATAGACTAAACTTTCCTGGGACGATGACCTTGAGGCTCTTGCAAAGAAACCTTGGAATTAATAAAGACATTATACATCACTTTTACTGTGCAGCAATGCAGAAACTGTTTATCCTGTTAACGTATGCAATAACTTGCTGGAAATGGAACATATAATTAAAATTGAAGCACCGCTTGGATAGTCTTATAAAAGAAGCGGTTAAAATCACACTGACGATACTGCCTGTCCTAGACGAACTCTTTTAGCAATGATGCCTCTGCAAAGTCGAAAAAATACTGAAGGAGAGCATGCATCCACTTCACAACAAATATGCCTAGTGGCCGACGTCTGTCAATTAGAGTACGAACTGAAAGGTACAAGAGACTGTATCAACGCTGCTTCTTGACTGTAAAGGATAGTCAAGAACCAGATGCTTGTGTTTTGCAGATTTGAAGATGACTAGCTTGCGCGTGTGTGTATGTTGTAACTGTTCTGGTTGTTGTGCTTGTGTGTGGAATGTCCTTATTGTTCTAATCGATGTTATAAATCAATGAAACGAAACCACATTTCCATTCTGGATAAATAAAAGCAAACTAATCTTGTATCCCCCGCCATCACTAGTATGCCGATATATTGAGTTGACCTTTCCACCGCCCTTCTCCCACTATCTACTACAATAGTATTCCTTTTGTCAAACGGTTCAGTTTTATATCATTTAGCCTCAACTCCCAATTTTCCTTTCTCACCTCCCCCATTCCCAGAATTCCCTTCATGTTTACATCATAGTGCAGCATTCCCAACTCGACTGGAAAATGTTGTCAGGATAAGGAACAAATAACTCTTGCTGCCTGTTCTTCTACGCCCCTCCCACCCCTCCCAATCCCTCTTACTTCTCCCTTCCCCCTCGCAACCCCAACCTTCCCCCCAAATGAAATCGAGTAAATAATTTTTTTGTGTGCTATGATTCAATTTATTTGCAAGAAATCAAGAGAAAGTTGACTTTTGTGAACATTGGTGGGCGCAACAATAACACGAAGTCTTGCAACTGTATAAGTTTGATGTTGAAATATATTAAAGCAATGCACGATTCTAGTCCAGGGGTCGGGAACCCATGGCTCGCGAGCCAGATATGGCTCTTTTGATGGCTGCAACTGGCTCGCAGAGAAATGTTCGATTATTTAAAAAAAAATAATTTTTAAATACTTTTTGATATAGATCTACATATTAATTGCATATCAATATTTCATTCTACAAATTAGATAAATTCTACTGCAGCTCAGCTTCATAAGAATTCAGAGACATAATTATTGTATTTTTAGTGTTGAAATTACACAAAATACACACATTTACTTGAATTTTTAGCTTTAAACATAATATATGGCTCTCACAGAGTTACTTTTCAAAATATGTGGTATCCATGGCTCTCTAAGACAAAAAGGTTCCCGACCCCTGTTCTAGTCCATTGTGAATCTCAAATAGCTGATACAGGTATCACGAATGTAGTGTTCAAGGACATTTCTGAACTATTAGCGAGGGATAGTGTGAAATATGTGTGTGTGTTTGTGGGTGTGTATGTTTTATTGATGGATCCAGCAGGTAGCCCACAGGCACAAACATGTTGAGTTTATAAATAGTGCCTGCTTCAACAGTGGCTCCCATTCTATGAGTGATCACATGGTGAAGTGAATACAAACCAGTGAGTTGCACTATTGATAGCTAACCCCCCCCCCCCCCCCGCCCTTCAGTTTGAAATATCCACCTGTATCAACATGATCATCATCAAACCTTAGACCGTTATGGTCGTTGGGGCGAGCGAATGGAGACATTAGCTGTTATCTTACTCCATTTCTTGAGCGGCTGTCAAAAGGTCAAACATTTGTAAGCTTTGTCCAATCTTTTATATTGCCAAACCAGCATTTCCGCTGAAGGCCTCTGCGACGTCCACCTTCTACAGTGTTTTTGGAGGATGTCATGCCGCAACACACGACTGAACCATGCCGCAACACACAACTGAATCTTGCCGCAACACACGACTGAACCATGCCGCAACACACCACTGAACCATGCCGCAACACACGACTGAACCATGCCGCAACACACAACTGAACCATGCCGCAACACACCACTGAACCATGCCAGCTTGATCGTTGCTGTAATGGTTTCTTAAAGGTCCGCAATTGACGATATTCTGTCCCAGACATACTCATTTGAACACCTGAATCGCTTCATTGATTAACGCCTGCATCCATATTACACTAGAATGGACCTAAGCTGATATATATAATATATACAACACGTAATGCACACATTATGCTTTTTCATACAAAGGATAGTATTGGAAATCAGTTTATTAATCTAGTTACAAAAAAAGCTGTATCTGAAAATGGAATGCTTGCGTTAAAAATCAGTGATCAGTAAAACTGATGAATTGTTCTTCACCTAAGTACATTCCTCTAACAAATATAACCAAAATGTTGAATTGAAATGGTGTATGATTATACAATTTGGGAACCTCTGTCGAAGATACGTGGGACTAATCAAGATAAACGTTATTTAAAGACGTATTTAATACTTCTTGAGCATTTCTTAATAAAAATTACATTTAACAACTAACTGTATTAAGATCATTATTTCTTGTATTGTTGAAATAAGATTATTCATATTCTACCCTGTGAATAGTTAATGAATGAAGCTCTGTTCTACACCAGCTAAAGATGTCTGACAGAAAATATTGACTGGCCATAGTGAATGAAATATTTGTCAAGGGGGCGATTACTCACTATTAGTTTCACTCTGTTACAAGTTTCTTCTCTTGAATACGTTAAAACTGTAAACAATTACTACAATTAGACCGCTTGCTATATTTTTAAAGTTAGCTTGCGCATGTGCGGCCTACGACACTCAAGTAAAAGTCAAGTATTCATGTGTAAACAAAAATGAAACTTGTAAACTGTATCGCAAGGTGCTGTCTATATTAATGGAAACTACACGCTTGAAACCTAAAAAATAACGTATATTGTTTATATACTGTATGCTTTTATTAAATTATATCTTCAGTTAATGTTACTGTTTGTAATTCAAAACTTTAGTCAATGTTAATGTTTGTATTTCAAAACTTTAACCTTTCGTTTCAGTAAAGACTATTATAAAATCCACCACTGGCTCTATTTTTAGAGCTCATGTTTTAATTTTCCGTGCGCAGCCAATAAAGCTGTCCTAATCTTAATTTTCAATTGAGACAATTATAGCGATTAAATAAAACGGAAGTGTACAGTGCAAACGATAATCGGGAATTCCGAAAAGCAGTCACTCTCGTCACGAAATAGAAATATTAAAGAAAGTGGTCCGTCTTTGGTTTAAAGAATAACTTAAACAATGAAAAAGGATTAGGTTTTGAGTAAGCTAACGATGGACATTCAGGTGTACAGCTTGCAGACAATACAATACAGTTATAGAGATACAAATATGACTTGAGCTGGAACTGGATTCAATGGCAGTTCAGAGACAGAGGAAGGGAACTTAGTCAAGGAAACAAAGTAAATAATAAATACATCAAATAAAAAATAAACAAAAAAAACAACACAGTGAGCAAAGAGTAATACGTAATAATATTTAAGCATGTAGAGGATAGTTTTAAAACAAGTGTTACTCGTTTTTTGACTGGCTTGTTTGTTGCTGAATGTAAAATGTGCTCTGAGTTATATATATAATATATATTTCTAAGAATGTATACAAGCCCATATTTTATCTATAAATGTGTATCTTTATTGATCTATACATCTAGCAAACATAGTGCGGGCATCTATAAGTAAAAAAGACATGTTTTTGGATAGACTACTTTTAATCTAATAAAACATTTTTTCTTAGATCGTTTTTCTTTCTTTTTCATCTCTAATAATTACATTAGATTTTCACTTATAATTACTACATTAGTTAATTAGCAGATAAATAATGTCAGATTTAATATGCGATCAATATCCCTTTTTCATGCGTGTTTGCCCTATCAATCAGCCTAAGAGTAATATTAAACATAAATAATAATAATAAAAGAACTGCCCTACATTTATCTAAAGCGTTATCAACAAAATTAATTAACGTTGCTAATAAATCTCGCAAAACTAACCATCAGGAAATGCTATTGATTAAAATATCTGTGTCTTAATCTCTATTGATTCGACAATCTCTGTGAGTGTTGTGATTCATTCCGATCCAGCTAAATGTACCGGCTGCCGGCAACGAGAGATCGTGCCCTGAGGCGACACATA
Organism: Anisus vortex; assembly: GCA_949126835.1. Lineage (NCBI taxonomy): Eukaryota > Metazoa > Mollusca > Gastropoda > Planorbidae > Anisus > Anisus vortex. The sequence goes on from OX421507.1 coordinate 34,050,378, forward strand.
ATATGTGGTACTGTCAATGATCTTCGAAAAGTGAAACAATTTCTTAATATCATCATCATCATCAATCATCAATCATCAACTTATATAATTGAGGTGAGTTTGTTAGTTTATATATTTATGTATATAATATATGTTTGTTCGCTATAGGCTCATAAGCCATTTGACTAATCGGGACGATTCAGGCACCTGTTGGTTGTCAAGACGGGAATGCAACGTCCATTGCTTCCTCTCCACCGAGACCCCGTGGCCTCTCGGCAGTGCAATGGATCTCGGACCCGCTGCGGGGGCTGTGCCCCATGCGTTCGCCCGCCGGTGTAATTTTAATGGGAACGTACTGGCGGTTTACACACTACGCCAGTCTTTGAGGCCCATGGGTAGAGTAGTGGGTCAGGGCGACCAGAAAAAAGTAAAAATTACAAAAACTAAATACCGAAAAGAAACGTTCTCATTCTAGTTTTTATTGCATATATATATATTATTGTATGTACTGTAGCCATTCGTTTCTTTGTCATTTTGACGGGCATAACCACACAAGCAAACACAATTTGCCGCCAAGCTTCTGGTATTTAAATGTAATACATTCTCGATACTGTTTTGTTGTTACAATAAGCAAAAACAAAAAATTTAATACCGAAAAAAATCGTTCTCACGTTAGTTTTTATTGTAGCCCAATTGAAATATTATTTTCTACATTTTTTGTTATTATTTACCTTTTTATTGTTTGGTATTTGTTGTTTTTTTTTCTTTTAGATAGTATATTAGTGGTAATTTAATATTATTAATAACAAGTCAAGTCAACACGACTGTTCCCTACTGTTTAATACCAGAAGCTTGACAGCAACAATTATTATGCATATGCCAGGGTCAGGGCGACCAGAAACAATAAAAAAAAATAAAAAATACTAAATACCGAAACGAAAAGATCTTACTTAAGTTTTTATTGTCATAATCTTTTTTTTTTCTCTTTTAACAAAACATATTCGTTTCTTCGTCATTTTGACGGGCATAACCACTAGTTTTAAAATAATAATAAAAAAACAGGTCTATATCTAATCACCCACCTAAACCAAGGGCGGTAAGCGTATAATTATAATTGCAAAGACGGCTACAGTTCAACTTGCCCAGGACGCATGTCAATATCAGCTTGTCCTGTTACTTTTTTAAATGTGTTAAATGTAAATGTAGATATAATTTGTATTCTTTTCTACCGATTATAAAATATTTTTTAAATTCTAGAATATAACTTATAAATATTCTTTAGACTTTGGAGATTCCAGACAATAACAAAAGACTCTGAAGAAGTTTATGTTTTTATACTTTCTAGAAACGTTTTCCTTGTATTAGCCACTTAAAGACCATTCTCTATGGCTAGTGGATGTGTGCCTTACAAACTAATACATCTGCAACTGCAATTCACACCAGGAGCGCACTGAGCATGCTACATTGAATTGCATTTATAAAGGCGCTATAAAAATGACCATTATTATTACTGTTATAATTCGGATAAATATATGGTGTGTCGGCCACACAATCTCACTCGTGTTTGCAAAGCTAGTGCTCATATCAAACTGTATCCACCCACCCCCCTCCACTCCCGCGTCTTTGGGGAATTTTGTACTTTTCGTGATCATTGATCTCCCATTCACTACAGCACCAAGAGAAAGTAACTGAGTTGGAACAGGAAAAAAACTATACAGCTATTTAAATAATGTTTTATTTTTAACCCTTGAATGCCTCACACTGGCACTTCTAATTCACTCAAAATTAACCCTTTCATTTCTATTTACCCTTTTGTTTGTTCTTCTACCTCGTGAGAAAATCGAAACCGAGTTTCTGCCCTCAGCACAGCCTCCTAAAGTTCACGATAGCCATATTTTGTGTCCTTTTATTTCAGAGCTAATGACATTTAGTTTCACAAATCTTCTAATGGGGAAACAAAACAGGGGAGGGAGTGGGGGGTGGGGGGAGGGAGTGGGAGGGGGGGGGGGGAGGGAGGGGGGGGAGGGATTGATTAGATATAACTTCAACGTTGTTTTCGTTTGAGTCGTTGTTTTGCATGTTTTTTTTTTTTTGGGTGGATTATGGAAAATAATAAGAAAGAAATGGTTAAATTCCAGAGCAGATCTGGATTGTTTCATTGGATTCAGGCATAACTCCACAAGAACCAGCTACACTCAACCCACTCCTAATAAAAGAAGCCACACAATAAAATATTGGAGAAGATGGTAAGTATTTTGACATGAGTTTATGAGTCAATAAATAGTTTTGGAGAATGATGAAATGGCAAACCACACAATCCCCTTGTGCAAAGATGTAATGAAAAGTAAAGATTGATGTAAATTCTACTTTGAGTTATCTCCACTGAAAATAATTTTTTGGTATTTGCAACAATGAATAGTGACAAAATAAACAACAAAACAAACAATTCGTTACATAATAGGTGTCAGATCCACAGTTGGTCCGTTGTACTATTTATCCGATTCTCGAAATAATATTGTTATACTAAGCAAACATTTTTTATAACGTATTTTCGTTTTAAACGCTTTTAGATTTCCATTGTTCAATGAATATTTGTCGTTTCCGGCCCGCAACTTAAAGTGTGATTTGTGTTTTGACCAACTGAGCGATTACATCATCGGTGAGTCTTATCAGCCATGTTTTTTTTTATTTGACACTCCGCAACAAACCAGTTGTGTGGTTTTGCATTGTCTGTAATTGTAATGGATAGAATGGAAAGAGGACGAGTATTGTGGAGAGTATTGTGGAGAGTATTGTGGAGAGTATTGTGGAGAGTATTGTGGAGAGTATTGTGGAGAGTATTGTGGAGAGTATTGTGGAGAGTATTGTGGAGAGTATTGTGGAGAGTATTGTGGAGAGTATTGTGGAGAGTATTGTGGAGAGTATTGTGGAGAGTATTGTGGAGAGTATTGTGGAGAGTATTGTGGAGAGTATTGTGGAGAGTATTGTGGAGAGTATTGTGGAGAGTATTGTGGAGAGTATTGTGGAGAGTATTGTGGAGAGTATTGTGGAGAGTATTGTGGAGAGTATTGTGGAGAGTAGCTCAGAAGTTGATGTGTAGAGGGAGGAGGGGGGGTCGAGATTATAAACATGGACGTCGGAAGCTTTATGCTGTGAGGAGCTTGTGAGGTGACTTGAAAATTGAAATGATTTTATATAATGAATGTATTTTCCTAAGTTTGTTGTTATCGTTAATAAAGAATTTCAGTGCTGCGAACAGCGAAGTCATTAATTCTTTCAGTTGTTTGGAGAATCGTGAAGTTTATTCTAAGCAATGTTATAAGGTGTGATGATATTTTAGAACGAACAGGACCCGAAAACAGTTATCATAAAAACGAGCCCACAACAATTGGTGTCAGAAATGGCTACACCATATAATGCCATAACTGGTATGCAGCGCAAAAGATAATAATCACAAGTGCTACAAGTAATAGGCCTATTGTCATAAATGTTTTGAATCTAACGAGCTTTTAAAGAAAGTTGAATAAATTAATAGAATACAAGCAGAAATTTCAGCATACGACAAGACATAGTTCAAAAGGTCAATGTCTAGACATTACGTCATGTGAACGAGAGGAAATTCTAAATGATATTGCACGCTTTATTTTGGTGTTGGAGGTTATTTTTTTTTATCATATTTTGGGGGAAATAAAATGGAGTTATTGAATTTATTAAACAATAAAACCATTAGAATTTCTAACAATATTAACAATAACAAACAACAACATTAAAGAAAAAAATATAATGTGCTACATTTATACGGAAGTCATTATTCTAACGCTTTGAAACTTTCTTTTATTTTCATCATCAGCTGCTTGAGCGTATTGTATTCAACTTTACACCGGCTCGGTACGCCTGTTTAATTACGGGATTGAGTTGAACATGTTACTGTGTACCATGGGCTTGCAATTCGTATAGAGTACACACAACTATGTACACAAAATGGAAGTACTCACACTGGGCTAATTGAAAAAAAAAAGGCATCAATATCTTGCGGACGTTACTGGTTTTTTTTTTAAAAGTAGGGACGGTGGAGGGGTTGCTTTCTAAGGCAGGGGACACAACTGGCGATCCAGAGCAAGCTTTGTATAAGACCGCAGTTGATTACCCTCCCTTGTTTCATCCTGGCCTCGATCAATATGGAGCAAAGAGACTTTCACACCGCCACCCACTCCTCATCTCCCCCTCCCCAACACTCCCCCTCCCCAACACTCCCCCTCCCCCAGCACTCCCCCTCCCCCAGCACTCCCCCTCCCCAGCACTCCCCCCCCACACGCTTTTATCTCATTTCTTGACTCGGTTTTGAAAGTATCTTTTAACAGATTTTAATGTTTGCCAAGAAATTGAACCTTTTTTGGGGGGTGGAAGGGGGTAGCTGTTACCACGCGTCTACAAAACAGTAATAACACCAATATAAAATCATTACACCAGTATTTTCACCCGTATGTAAATGGTATACCAGAATACCAAAAAGAATGATACAGATATTAGCACTCGCTGTATTATATATCATTGAATAACACCCTTTTTTCATTGTAGCCCATTGTGCAGTGGTGAGTAAATAATTGTGGCTTCCTTGTTGTAGACTTGTTGTAATGTGAAGGATTACCTTGAAACCACTTATAGTATCAACAACCGTTAATCATTAGAACATAGTGCACAAGATGCATCTCACTATGTACAATACTATAATTTGTTTTATCACATATCTGGTTGTAAACAAACAAACATCACATCTGCTCACCATTTATGCGTGTCTTTAATATATAGAGTAGAGGGCAGCGCGCTCGACTGGCGATCCGAAGGTTCTGGGTTCGAATCCTGAGGGAGGCTAGGATTTTTTCCCGGGACTTTCCCTGAGTCTACCCAAGCTCTGATGGGTAACTGACATTAGTTGGGGTACAGTAAAGGCAGCTTGGCATTGTGCTGGCTACACTTCCCCCAGTGTACCGTGGCCACAGACACTGGTGAACGCTGTTTCACCAGACCTATGATCAGTTTGGTCCAAAGGGTACTTTACTTACTTTAATATAGAGCACAGGGAAAAAATTATCAAGTAAATAAGAGAATTATTAAAAAAGTCACATAAAATCAAGTTGCATATTGTACAACTTTCAAGAGCGCAACTTTTCCCAGTTAACACGTTATAAGTATTGTAATATCAACTTTTACAGCATAACAGTACAAATCGGTAAATTTTTATTATACCATTATTACCTTATTATTATATCATATTTATAACATAATATTGACACATATTTTAATTAATTGGTCACCCTTGTTATCCGTGGACACAGAAACTGGTTCACAACAGGCTCTATAGATCAATTTGGGTCCGACGTGATGTGGGGGGGGGGGGGGTGAATCAGTATCAATGAACAATGAACAATATTTATTTGCCACATAGTACATCGGTACAATAAAGGCATAGTCAAAAACATAAGAAAATTATAGCATTTGTGAATAATAAATTGAACAATAATAGTAATACCAATATTAGTGATAAAAATGAAGGTAATAATAGCGTAACTAGAGGGACGGGGCGCACAGGGCATCTGGCCTCAGATGCCAATAATTGGAATGGGATTTGCGGCAGACTGACATTTTAGTAAATCAGTCTGCCTATGTCGACCCCCCTTTGTAGATAACACATGCAGCATTGCCTCTTGTTACTTCTCTAGAGAGACCGAGGCCTTCTCTGTACAGCGAATACAATCCTGGGTCTATTATAGCCTCAGTTTGTATTTCGTGTATAAAAAACAACAACACTACTTTAGAAGCTAGTTTTTCGTGTGCCACTTGCCACCTGGTAGACGGAGAGTCATTCCTCCCACTGCCTCCCCCACCTCGACATAAAGCCTCAATAAATCCCTGACGTATAATACATAAATCAAGTTTCCACTGGTCAGGAAAAAAACAACAACGAGTCCTTGGCCTGGGGTCACCGTGACACGGCGTTAATGACAACGGGAATTTCCAATAAAAAAAAAGAAGTTTTTTTTTCCCATTTTTCTTGTGATAGATAAATAGCTTCCATGGTCATACTTCAGTGATTAATCGGTAATCATTGACTGAACTGGATCTCACATGAAATCAATATTTAAATATGCTAAGCTAGCGTTCATCCAATACCGAGTCGCCAGGAGGTACCGGGTCACTAAAGTAGAATTACCGGGTAGTAAAAAAGGAGAACAGTTTAAAATCTAAATTCAGATTCTTTAATTGGGGCCTCCAAGTGGGCATTTTATAAGATTTGAATCGGACTTTTGTATTATAACATTCTGTATGCTTTAGACCACTAGGCGGCAACCTTTTGCTAACAGTGTGCCAAACTAGGATTTCTAAATCATTCAGCGTGCCAACAGCCTAAAAGTCAACCTGTTCTTTTATACATTTTAAGAATTATTTTTTATGGGACAATTAATTAAAGGAGATTATTTATAGAGACAATCGTTAAAGAGTTTTATATTTAATACAAAATTAACGTGTTTGTGATTATCATCCTTTTATTTTCATTTAAATAAAATACTATAATGTATTAATAAACTTTAACATGTATGGTAATTATTGTATAAACATTATCATTTGTTAGCCAAGATGAGGATCTAACACATTTTAATATTAATTATATTTTATCTCATTTAAATGAGATATCCCATAATGTGTTTTAGTGTAATAATGATATGTATATCATCACTAGAGTAAAGCGGAAAAGATACGTAGTAATCATATAAACTGGGTAGTTAATGTAATGTTTAAAAAAAGAAACATTAATTCTTTAGTCATGTAATATTTATATAATTTTCAAATAATTTTTACAGTTTGATCATATCAGAATTATAAATTGTAAGTCAATTACTTTTTATAAAAGAAAAAAAAAAGAAATATTAGAAATATTAGCGATAAAAACAACAACGGTTAATTAACTCCCTTTAATTAAAAAAACTTGTTCACATTAAATTTTATATTTTGATTCAATAGTGATGCCACGCAAGTTATGTTTTGTAATATAACAAATATTACTGACTAATTATTATTTCTTTAAATAAATCCAACATCATGGTAATCATTACAAGAGGGTTTGAATAATACACGTTAAGCAGTTGTTAAATTTTTTCCTGCATCAATAATACAAATTAATTTGTTTTACAATTACTTATATTTATGTTTAATTAAAGAAGATGAGCATATAAACTCGTGGTCAAGTGTAAGTGACCTCTTTGTATGCTTAAAACAGCTTTCATTTGCGATAAAATCTGTTCTCATGTGTACGTTAAACCAAAAGCTGAAAGTAAAAGAGCAAATGCCACGCAGTTGAGAATAGTCGATGACTTTCCTAATGAGCTTCCTTCCAGATTTTTTCCGCAAATGGGCACATTTCTGATTCTTATTTTTTAACTGTTTAAAATTCAACTTGCTGCATTTAACGCTAATATTCCTTCACTTAAAAAAAGATCTACATATAAGAAGGTTGTAGTAATATCAAACCAGTTAGGCTTGATGTGGTATGAAAAAATGAGTCCATCAATGTGAATGTTGCGCCTTTACATTAGACAACTCCGCTTTGAGTGCTTCGACGTACTTCTGAAAAAGCCCAACTATCTATCTTAATATATGCCTTAATATAGGGATGTACAAGTAGTTAAATGTTTTGAATTTTTTTTTATGACAAGATATGTCTAGTTTCATTGCAAATTCATTACATTGGTCCTTGTAAATGTAAATTAAACTCACTGAGTTGTGTCTTTATGTCATTCAGAAATATCGGCTTCAACAGTCAGTTTTCCTGATTCAGAATATAGTTATTTTATTAATTAAAAAACATCTATTGGAGGTCTCTCACGTTCCATTGAAAATCGCTCTTCGTGCCAAGTTTGGTACGCGTGCCTTACTTAGCCGACCCCTGCTTTAAATGTGATTTAATGTCACAAATAGTATTAGTACTATTGTATCCTGAAGATCTATGTTATTTTAGTACAAGTTAGCTCGACTAAATTACGGAAACTTACCGGTATATATCTATATATATACATATCGTGTTTGTGTCCACACGGATCCCCATTGGTCAATTTGAAAACACGTGAGTTTGTGTCACTGACTTATTTAGGCCTAGGCCTTTATACTGTCTAATAATTTTTCACATCGCACATTTGTCTTCGCTAGCTCAGTGGTTAACGTAGCGGACTGCTATGCGGGCGACCCGGGTTCAATTCTCCAGTTAGACTATACCTTTTTTTCTACATTTTTTTTTCAAAGTTTTAAATAAAAAAGACATTGTAAATCTACGGGCAATTTAGATTTTTGTTAAATAAAAATAATTGCCTATTTTTTTTACCCGATTACAATATTTATTTTAATTACTTATATTGATTACTTTCCTAAAAGTCTTCAGTAAAAAATAATAATTTAAATATTAGATTTATAGCTTTCTTTTAAGTGTATTTTATAAATATTTTATCTGCACCATATACAGTCCTGTTTTTTTTTCACCCGGGCAACGCCGGGCAATGTAGCTTGTATATATATATATAAACTCTAATTTAGTAATACAACCCAATAGCAACCTGTTGCAAAGTTCAGATAAACATAAAGACAAAAACAAATTCCTTATCTCTTTTGCGAGAACAAATGCATATAAGTACTCTTTCTTCCCGAGTGGCGTTCGGGCATGGAATGGGTTGTCCGAACAAACCAGGAAAACCAGTAACTGAACATCATTTAAAACATTAATAAAAATGCAAGACTAGACTCGGACCAAGGATGAGCGTAGGACGCAATAATTGTATCTATAAAAGGAGCGTCTATACTGTATAAGATAAGATATATGTATATATATATATATATATATATATATATATATATATATATATACATAGCTTATATATATAAATACATATATATATATTTATAGTAGCTTGGAATCCTAGAATATAGTAAGCTTGTAAAAAATATAAAGTCCTACAAATATTGGTTTTATGTGCTCGAAATATAAAATAAACAAGACGAATTTAAAGTGTATTTTTGTTTACTCACCACTGCACAAATGGGCTACAATGGGTTTCGTTCATATCCAATGAGTTCCTGATAATCCACTTTTAGATTAATCCACTCAGTTATCCAGCGAAACATTAACACATTTATTGTAAGCTCTACTTCCGAACAAGTGATTTAAAAAGTTTAATGTAGTCTAAGAATTATGTTAATAAATCCAATAAATCAACACACATTGATACGATCTAAATATGAACTCCGTGTTGAGCGCTTCTGTTTATCATTATATAAAACAATATAACATGCATTAGGCAGGATGGCTTGGATTGTATAGCATTAGTGCTGATTCTGGGGGGAGCCAATGTGCAGACTATTAGTCTTATCTTTAAACCGCTGGCTCATTGTTTAACAGGCATTGTAATCTGGAGGTAATGAGAAAGGAATGAGCTATAGATGGATAGCTAGAGAGAAAGAGAGAGAGAGAGAGAGAGAAAGAGAGAGAGAGAGAGAGAGAGATTGTAAAAGTGACGTAGACATGCAGGTGATGCTGAGAGAGAATTACAAAAAGGAGAAAAAAGACTTTCAATGCGCATGAAGGTGTCCATGCAATAGTGTCTGTCTGTTTGTCTGTCTGTTTTAAAACAGACTTAGAGAAGATTAGATATTTAATAGATGTTGAGGTAGATTGATGGATGGGCGTAAAGATAGATTGACGGTCAGACTGACTAGTTGATTTCAAGATGGACGAATGTATGTCTGGATGGATAAATAGATGGATAAATGGATGATACATAATTAGGCAAAGAAATATACAATAGATGGATGTATGGAATATATTTAAATAGGTAAAGACATCTACAATAGATGGATACATAGATGATACATAAATAGCTATAGGTTTTTACACTAAATGGATATATGGATAATCAAAAAGACAACATACACGATATATTGCTTCTATTTAATTAACTTGTTGTATGTTATAAATATTATAAGTGGTAATGCACAATTTTGATCCTAGAGAATTAGCAGTAAAGTTGTTCTTACATTTTGTACTTTTTTTGTATAACGATGTCTCCACAGTATAATGAAGAAGAAAATTAAAACAAATAGTTTTTAGACTTATTATCTTATACATTACAGACGCTCCTTCTATAAAGAAGATTATTACAATGATTATATTTTTGAGTTCGCTCTAGGTATTTTGCGTTGAAATAAAAACTCTTAAGAATTTTAGAAGATAGTGTTTGTGTTTTAATTGTTTTCTCAGATTTCCTTTACTAATCAATTTTTTTTAATATATATATTTAGGTGTGAGAAAGACTACACATACAAGTTTTAAGATTATAAAGTAGTTTAGACATTTTATTAATGTGCTAAAGTAAAGTATATTGAAAGTCATTTAACACACTATACCATTTTAAAATTAGATTCTTTATTTATACGTAATATAAGTTTTATATCACTTTTTTTTAAATTTAAAAAGTTTTTTTTTTATAAAGTGTATTGAAAACGATTAGATCGTATTATTCGTCATTGGCTGGAACTGTGATAAGTTCTTCTTTCAGAAATAATCTATTTATTTTAATTATGTATCCTATAACCAACGCTTTTAAATATTTCATCATCTTGGTATTCAATAAGTAACTGTGCCCCATTTAGGGATTTTTCCTTAAAGCTTTTCAGCCTTAAACTGAATCAAAACAACAAAATCCTTAGAATACAATAAAGGTTATTTACTGCTAATAATAAATGTATCAAGTTTATTTAAATACGGATGCAATCGCAATTTACGCAAGGAACATATCACACAAATACACACACATACACACAAACAGGCCAATCCGGCCATCGAATCTCTGTCTGGCCAATCAGGACATTGAATCTGTCTCTGGCCATTGCCTTAAGCACTGATAACAGAAATATGATCCATTATATACGATGGCATAAATTCCCATCGAGTGTTATGCTGAGACAATCTGTTAAGGCTATTAGTTGGCAAGTCAGCGATCTGCTGCTATTGACCAGAGTTGTCACCCTCGTTAATTGTTTCTTCTGCTCAGGGGCTGTAAGTACTCTACACAGAATACCGGTGCAAATAATCGACTGGTACTTATAATTTATCCTTTTATTGTCTTTATCGTGTGTTTTCGTTTGTGCGTGTGTGTGTGTGTGTGTGTGTATGCGCAAACATGTAAGAGTAGCAACCATAAACGTCTGCCGTTAATGGAGTAACCTTGTCTTGTGGAGTTTGTTAGCACTAACCTACACCGGTTTCTTGCCGGGGATAGAAACCATTGCAAGATGTTTACGTAGTGCCCTTTTAATAGCCAGCCAATGGGTCCACCAGATATTGTATTTTCTTAACACGTCTAAGCTGTAGTTATGATCAACTTACTTTTCTTATTGTAATCAATGTTGTTTTCATATATTATTTATACTATACATGTCGCTATGGTGATCACCGGTTGTGATTTCCAACAGAATAAAGGGAGAAATATGCGTAGTCGAAAAACAAGACAGTTTTACAACAAATCGATCTTTAGTTCAGACATGAAGTATCTCCAAATTGACCCAAACAGTTGGGAGGTCACGGCTCAGGATAGGCCCACCTTGAGGGCAGGAATCAAAGAAGGTTACAGGCTTGCAGGAGAGGATCGCATTCATCTGCAGCCAGTGTGACCGAGCATGAACTTACAGGATTGGCCAATTTTAGTCACATGATGGCCTGCAAGGGAAATACATCGTCTCGCGAGACGTAAAATGCCGATGAGATCTTTGCTACATTTTTAGATGAGACGAAATACATTAGAGGAACATTGCAAGCCGTATTTTGTTAGCATTGAATTAAACAAGACATACTTAAACATATGATCAATCTCAGTGCCATTTGTTTAGAAAATGTCTCTATCTGAACAATCCCACGATTTTAAACTAAGATCCTAAAGTAACAAATGTTTTAACTAGGATTTCTGAAAAACTCTCATTTCGGAAATTCAGTTGTTAACAATTATGTTTTCATCACATGCCACCGACTTCTGCCAGAGACCATTAATGTTTCAAAATTAAAACTGAAGGTCATTTAAAATTGTTTTTGTTCTTTTTGTTTACGTTTTTTTAATTAGCAGTCACAACAATTCTAAAGAAATGTATTAATTTTGTTAGCATTTTCTTTGTACATTATTATTCCAATACAATATTGCAATTCATTTTCTTTTAAATTTTAATATTAGTTTGTTGCCATTTGACTCTGTTCTAAGTTGTGATAACTTTCTCTAGTAATAGAAATTACTTTAGACATGATTTGTAAATGTTTTGAGTGGCCCCCTCACAGTGTCAGTACTGTTTTATTATTTAAAACTAATTCTTGACAATGATTTTTTTTTTATTCTGATATATTTTTCTCAGCAAATAAGGATTTAAAGTTTAGAATAAATGAGTTACTCAACTATTGATAATTAGTTAAATACAACATGCTTTTTTAAAACTTTTTGTAGAAATAGTGTACTAGTAGTATAGATTTGTTCTAATTATAGTTGTATTATTCCTATTACTCGCTTATGTAGATAAGTGAAAAGTGTAAATAGTGTAATGAACAATTATAGCCTCAATATTTGCGCACACAAATTTATTATGAAGAAGCTATCTATTCTTTTTATAGATCAATGTCCACAACTCGTTTTATAAAACGTTACTTAGATCTAGAGCTATATATAATTATGTCATTGTATCGAAAATTTGTCAATTCAAGAGATTTTGAAGTTTAAAAAAATGATTTGACAACGCAGAGTTTAAATTAAACAATGATGATCAGTTAGAAATTACAAATTAGAAATGTGATAAAATAGTATTGAAACACAATCACTGGTTATTTTCTCCCAAAACAAAGATAATTAGGTCGCTAATTTGTGGGTGGAGCCCAAGAGTTAGTCCTTCCACTTTTTACTGCCGCTGAGCAGAAACATGCACGGTTAACGCAATAATTATACCACCACCATTTAAGGCGATCAAATTTTCCTCGCTTCTTGGCAAAGTATGCAAATTTATAGGGTTATACCATGATATGGGGGTGTACAGGGTACAGAAACATCATTAGCAATAGACAGAATAGTGAAATATACAGGTTTCTTCCACCCATAATGGACCCGCTCCCGCCATTCCAAATAGAATACAAACCAGAGCACGGGCGCGCTAGAGAGAGTTCTGATGACGTTTCGCATAGTCTCATCTCATTAGGTGTGTACAGTGCCGTTGCTAGGGATTTGAGGGCCCGGGGGGGGGGGGGGCTTAGCCTCATTAGGGGCCCCTGCATTTTGACAGTCGACATTATGACATAATAAAAATAAATAAATTTGGAACTCCTTTTGGGGCCCTCCTCAAGTAGGGGCCCGGTAGGACTTTCCAATTTGGACCCCCTCCCCCTCCCCTAGCTACGCCACTGGGTGTGTATATATTCTTTGATTCTTGCTTTTATGTTTGGAGTTCACACTACTTGTGTAATATTGTATTAAAGATATTTATTTGTTAACGAACTACTTCACATTGACTCATTGCTCAAAGTCTCAACTGTATGTCTTCCATGTTTGATCACTAGCCTATACAATATCACCAAGACCTAGAAAAATTATCATCTTTAAGGGCTCACTTAAAATAGAATTACTGTTGGAAAAAACTGCCAGACGGCAATAATTGAGTTTGAGCTCGGGGCAGTGAGCAGTGTACAAATGAAACAAATCACTATTGAGTCTACACTAGACGACTGACGAGTGCAGTACGTGCCGGCTCCGATAACCACGGGATACTGGTTATAACAATATAAGAAAGATAAATAGACAAAGCGATACAATTTATTTTTTTAAAAATCTAATTAGTGTCTTTGTGTGTGTGTTTGTGTGTCAGAGAGGGAGAGAAAGAGAGATAAAGAGAGAATGAGAGAGAGAGAGAGAGAAAGAGATAGAATAAGAAAGAGAGATGGAGAAAGAGAGAAGGAATGAGCGAGAGAGATAGAGAGAGATGTATATATATAGAGAGAGAAAGAGAGAGAGATAATGAGAGTGAGATAAAGAATGAGAGAAAGAGTAAAAAAGAGAGAGAGAGAGAAGCGTTACTCTTAAAGACATGTGAGGATTTCTACTTCATAGATTCCGAACGAGGTTTAAATGCCACCCCCTCCCCCACTTCCTCCCTATGGGATATAGTGGGCAACGTTTGCATTTAGTAGAACGTAAAAAAATATTTCTAAGTATTTGACATATTTATTTTTATACAATTAACAAAAATAATTCGTTTATTTTGAAAGCACTGCCAACAAAAATAATGTAAGCTCAGAGTGCTTTTAACATTAAGCAATAAAATTATGCATAGAGACATTTTTTTAAATGCAAGAACACGGTTATAATTCTCTAGACAAAATTAATATAGCGTAGATTTTTTTTTTGATTACATAAAGATAAAGACTAGAACTGATTGATAATATCAAAACTTGAGGGAAAAAAACATAAGACAGAGCAAAACAAAGTATTTACCAAGTTAAGATAACAGTAAAACAGTAGGGATCTAAAAACATTGTTTAACGAAGATAAATATTAAAATAGGCCTAATGTGCATTTAGTTCTTTTTAAAAGTGATGATAGAACTTGCCTGCCGGAGCTGGATAGTAAGCAGATTCCAATCGCGCAAAAAATAAATATATAAATAATTATTATTGTTTAGAACAAAAACTAAATACAGAAAGACACGTTTTCACTACAGTTTTTTTATTGTAATATTGTTTGTTATTTTCTCATTTGTTACATCAAAGATTTAACGTTGAAACTAAATGAGTCTCGTTATGCGTAAATCAGTGAGATATCTAGAAAAAGATGACAAATGGTGCTTTTTAAACACCGTACTTTTATTTTTACGAAATCTTAAACATAACAAAATTGTATTAAAATGCTTTGGTTCGAATTATCTTATCTTATATATCACAGACGCTCCTTCTATAAAGAAGATTATTGCGCCCTACGCTCATCCGTGGCCCGCGTCTAGCCTTGCATCTTTAATTATGTTTTAAATCATGTTAAGTTACTGGTCTTCCTGGTTTGTTCAGGCAACCCATTCCATGCCCGAATGCCACTCGGGAAGAAATAGTACTTATATGAGTTGCGTTTTTTTCTTGCATAAGGGATAAGGAAAGTGTTTTTGGCCTTATGTTTATCTGAGCATTGCCTTAGGTTGTCAGTGTGTTCTATTTCTAAGTTAGAGTTTAATGCTTTAAGTATTACGCGTGTAGACTATAGACTCAATCGCTTCAACAGTAAACAACTATTTGGGTGTCTGTAGCCGACGGTTGTGTGGAAGTATAGAAAGTAACACCGAAAAGAAAGCGCGCATAACAGAAAGAAGGGGGGAGGGAGTATTTCTCTCCGATAAGTGGTTTACTCTAATGAGAGCGTCTTGAAGCCTTTATCTCATTGCCTGGAGTGACTAAAGGCGACATGACCTGTCAGGTATTGTCAAGCCTTGTTGCGGTCAAGAACTGGGTATTGTCTACAGAGAAGGGAAAGATCATTGGCGCAACTCTATGCATTCTACACAAAGGAAATGGCTGATTTGTAAGAATCGCGTTCTAGACTTGAGACCATTGTGAACTGTGAGTAATGATGAAATAAATGCCAGTGAGTTTATATGTAGAGCTTTATGATACACAATATGTATAGCTTTATGATACACAATATGTATAGCTTTATGATACACAATATGTATAGTTTAATTATACACAATAAAGCACGAAGTATGAATTGCGGTTTGATACATTCTAAAGATATTTATATCTATTTGATGAATCATATTTGATAAAGAAATATAAATATATTGGTTTTACCTACTAGGTGACAATGAGTGGACATTTTGTTATCAAGTAAATAATTAGCCAAAGCCGATATTCCCTAAAACATTTTTAAAGCTTTCACGTAAGGTATTGTTTACAGGTCCACGAGATTCACTTAGAATCTCCCCCCCTTACTCCCGCGCACACTTCTGGTAGGATTGCCAGGGCATTTTCCAATAACCATGAGCTAATAGTAACCCAGGACCGGTTCTAGGGTTTTTGACGCCCTAGGCGAAAACAAATTCTGCGCCCTCACTAAAGTGCCTACGGCGGGGAGAAACTGAGTAGTTTTAGGACATACTTTCATATTTTCTAAAACAACTTAAATAAAAGACCCTTCGCCTTTTATTACCTAGTAATTCGTCTTCCTATGCTAGTAGCGCAGAAATACTTAACTTTAATTTAGTTTATATTTTTAAGTCCCCAAAATGAAAAAATCCTCAATTATAAGCCCCCCAAATTTTGCGCACTAGGCCGTCGCCTAGTTTACCTATATGGACGAGCCGGCCCTGAGTAACCCTGCATTAGCTTATAAATTTCGGAATACAACAGAGCATAGACAACTTTATTTTGCATTGGGTTACAGTATTATTTTTGGAGCACAACTGAGTTGTGTAAGTTGTGTACAATATGGCCAGTTACCTCCCTTTCTCACAGTGGTGACCGCTACGGTCGCCGAATATCACAGGTTTTGTGAACACAGGCACACCTGGCTCGTTCTTAAAAAGGGTATATGTTTTTATAGAGTTGGATATTCGGCTTGTAGCTAGAGAGTTGACAATGTGCACTGATTTGGAATGTGGTGTAAGGACTGAACCTGTAAACTACTATTTCATCGAGATTAAACTTATATTTTGAAACCTCATGTGTGTCGAGTCCTACAAGACCTGAAATGTAAACATATAATTAAACATTATAGTCATGAAACTGATTGTGAGGCCGGCTGTTCCTGTGGTTAGTTCACCGGACTGTCAACCGACACATCGCGTGTTCTATCCCTGCCGCCGACCGATCCTTGCCGCCATGCAGGAGTTTTGGGCCTATCGGATGTAATAATCTTCTATCTAGAAGGAACGTCTGTAAAACATATAAGATTGACTGTTTTTTGGAGCTTAAAACTAATGGAGAGCTTGGCATAGCGCTGACCCTTGACAAGTGTAGTCGCGAGACAACGGTGTTTCCGTTTTCCCTCTCCTATTTAATTTTGTGCTACCTTCAAGGTTTACGATCCCCATCTCCCCAAAGATACCTGATTTAAGGCGCCAGTGGCCCCAGCCTTCACCCTTGTCCTGTTAGTTGAAACATGATCCGCCAGACTTGGATATTAAGTCTTTCCAGAAAAACAGGAGTTGGTCTTTGTTTAGTCAGAGGCTATTTGTGACGCAAGCTGTGCTAACCTTGGACCACCCAAATAACTAGATTCATTTTTGAAAACGGTATCCCAAAAATTAAGAAACTTTAATATCAATTCAAAATTTTAATGCAAATATTGTTAAAGTTTTAATGAGAAACTTTTTTTCAATGAGTTTGAAAAGGAAGATGTTTAAATCGTCTTTGGGTTTAATAATAAAAAATAATTTCTCATATCTCTTCATGCTTTTGTTTAGGTTTTTCTGAACACAAGTAAACAATCCTTCGGACCAAACTGATCATAGATAAAGCTGGTGAAGGAGCGTTCACGTCGACGGCATACTAGGAAATGTGTGGCCAGCACAACGCCCAGCCGCCTTTAATTTACCCCAACTAATGGTTAGACTCAGGCACACCCTAAAGTCCCGCGGAAAAAATCCTAGCATGCACCAGGATTTGAACCCAGAACCTTCGGACGCGCTGCCTCCCGCTTTCTGAGCACAAAGTTGACAAAAGATCTGTATCAAAAAATGTCCGTTGGATATAACTTACAAACTGAGATAATCGGTGCCAGAACTCATAACTGTTTGGATAACTTGACGTCTATTCAAGAAACCCAAGAATTTGCGATACGGAATTTGGGAAATCACCTTGGAAAATGATGATATCAATGTAACTCAATAACCACAGCGGCTTTTTTAAACCAATTTATGCGGAGTAATATAAATTTATGATGTCCATGTGACGTGCTGGGGTGGCTAACTGTATGGAACGCCTTGAGGATGAGGCACAGTGGCCAAGCAGCGACGCGCGTCGACTGGCATACCGAAGGTCCTGGGTTCGAATCCTGGTGTAGGCTAGGATTTTCTCTCGGGTCTGAAGGGTGTCCCTGAGTCTACTCAGCACTTATGGGTACCTGACCTTAGTTGGGATAAAGTGGGGGTAAAATGCATTGTGGTGGTTACACAATCACCTAGTATGCCGTGGCTACAGAAACTGGTGACCGCAGCCCTATGATCAATTTGGCCCGAAGGTTACTTCCCCTTGACGACAATGAGAGTCACGTGATAATTAACATACATTTTTATTATTAAATGTTAAATTTTTTTTTTTTTTTATAAAATCAAATTTCGGATAGAAGTCAGAAACGGCATTTTTTTTTATGTACCTAGGTAATGCTGGGTATGGAATCTTAGAAAGGATCTGTTCCTAACAATAGCTGGATGACATGGGGAATATAAATGTCTAACAACAGCTAGACGCCAAGTCTTACAATTTATCTGTGTAAAACGAAAGCAAAAAATATTTCCTGGAAAGAAACGATGATTTGATACATATATCTAATGGAAAGTTAAACAATAAAAGAAAAATGCAACACGATTGAACAATGATACTTGAGCTAAACAGTTGGCTTTAAGCGCCATGTGTTTAAACTGGATGCTCCTAGAACCACATCCGGTGATACATCTGAATTAAAAAGTATAACAAATAAATAATAGAAATCAGCTGTACAGAGCTAGAACAAGAATCTACAAGATAAATCTGTCGATGACATAAGCCATAAGTTTCACAATTACAAACGAAATAAAGGTCTCTAAAAAATATAGAAAACAAGTATTGTGTTACGTCCACAATCCCCTTGTGGCCAGAGCTGTGTAGATCTTGCTGAGAATTCTCGTTAGTCCTAGGGGAGACTTTAATTATTAGTATTTATGTTTCAGTATTACAAGAACTCTTCTTATAGTCCTGGGCACAAATTCAGTATTTGTATTCCAACATTTCCTCTCTTGTAAATTATGGTAGTAGATAAATCTTATAGTAATGTATACAACACAATAGGATAGTAACTTGACAAAGAAGCTTCAGTGTAACTGTTGTTGATAGTTTATTTCAGGTGGTATGTTCAATATATACAATATATCTATTATGTACAGTTAGAATAGTGCAAACACAAACGTTCTCAAAAGAACATATTTTGAAACTCTCTGTCTTTCAGACAAAACAAATCATTAAATACTATCCGAGTGGTGCAAGGGATAGACCCATTATCAGTAGGGGTGAAAATCATGGTATCATTACAAAACTCATAACAAAAACGATAGGAACTTCCCCTATTAAATAATGAGTCGTTCCCAGACTCTGAGAATTTGAGATCAACACAGAATCCCAGCATTACCTAGAACCTTTCGTTTTCCTACTAAACGTCCTAATATCGCGTGTAGTAAGAAAAGAGAGAGAGAGGAGAATAAACATTGCGTGTTCCAATTCTTGGAAAAACAATATACATGACACGCCCCCACCCAATGAAAGAAATAATGTACCATAATTACCCAAGTAATACTCAACATGGTACATTCTTCGTACTTAACACTATCGTTTTAATAACCAACAATCAATGGAAGATTATTAGACAATTTAAGCAAACATGGCTCACTGGCACAACTAAATTATAAAAAGTGTCACTACCCAATGGTAATTGTGATTATAACGTGATGGACAAATATTTCACCGTTAGTATTAATATTAACTAATGTCTCAACAAGTACAAATAATTCAAAAATATTCTAGTCATTCTTATTTTAACTATGTACAGTTGTGTGGATTTCCACCAAAATTTGCAAAAAGTCTTAATCTATTTAAACAAATATAACATTGCTCAAACTCTGTCAATTTTCAACAGTTTACTTCTAATATACAAACCAAAAGATAAGTAATACATAACTCGAATCAAACTATAGGTTACTTCCCCTTTAAATTACAGTGTCAACTTGACATTAACAGGGTGCATACCTAAGATGATGATACTTCCCCTTTTCTCAAATATGAGGAGAAAATACGCTCTAGTTACGATTACTACAGTAATCTCAATATTAAAATGTAATCCACTATTATGCGTTTTTTGCAAATTTGAAAGTTTAATATAAAAGATTGTTCAGGGTTGAATGAGTGCCCACCTTTAGGTACCTTTGTTTCCCTCCATTCCCGGATATATGGAATATATAACAACCTATATACAACATAGTGAATATCCACTAGTTTTTCCCATTCTATTACCATGATATAACAATTTAGCAATAGTTTTCCAATATTATCTATTAATTTATACCAATTAAGATTACATCTCTTTCTAAGATAAAAATTGTACATATTATTATTTAGTTCCATTCATTAACTAAAATAAAACAAGATAATAAATCAACTAGCTCAAAGTTTTCCCACTTAATTGCATGTGATGACAATTACTTTTATCCATCCATATCAAGTAAATACGTGCATATTATATATTTATTGCATCATGCATCAACATTTAAATGGAATTTCTTTTCCATAATCAAATGAATTTAAAATATATCAGAACATCAATATTATACATGATTATAAGAATTATTAATACTTTCAAAAGACTTGACTTCTGTATGATACAAGTATTCTATAGGTATTCCATAATCAAAATTCAAACGAATGATAGGTTATCATGACACATTCTTAATGAATAAGTGAGACGATCTGAAAAAGAAGTATGGGTTATTCAGTCAATCATGTAGCACCCGAGATAGAGTATCAGCTGTGACGTTGTCCCTACCCCTCAGGTGTTTTATGTTTAAGTCATAGGCTTGGAGGAATAAGCTCCATCTAACAAGCCTCTGGTTTTGCTTGACCCTGGAGAGAAAAGTCAGAGGGTTGTGGTCGGTCAGTATTTCTATCGGGTACCCAGAGCTGTTTACATAGAAATCAAACTGTTTTAACGCTAGGATCAACCCTAAAAGTTCCTTCTCACTTGTATTATAATTACGTTCATGGATATTGAATTTCTGTGAGTGGTAGCACACCGGGTGCTCCTCTCCGTGGTCATCCTGCTGAGTCAGCACCGCTCCCATCCCAGTATCGCACGCGTCTACTGCAATTTTAAAGGGTCTATCAAAACGCGGGGTCACCAAAATAGGTGCCCTGGATAATCTTAACTTCAACTCATCAAACGCCTTTTGGCACTTGTCAGACCAAACAAAGCGATTGTTCTTCTTTAGTAGGTCAGTTAAGGGGCAAGCTACCGTAGAAAAGTCCTGGCAAAACTTACGATAATACCCGGCCATTCCAAGGTAACTACGGAGTTGTTTCCTTGTCTGTGGCACTGGGACATTCTGAATAGCTTCTATTTTAGCATTTACTGGTTTAACCTTTCCACCACCCACTACATGTCCAAGATACTCGATAGTGGCATGTCCAAACTGACTCTTAGCCAGGTTTATTGTCAAATTGGCGTTATTCAGTCGTTCAAACAAGTGTCGTAGTTGACTGACATGTGTCTTGAAATCTGTACTATACACCACTATGTCGTCGAGGTAGGCATTACACTGGAAGATACCGCGAGTGAGGGTGTTTATAAGCCTTTGAAACGTCGCAGGGGCATTACGGAGTCCGAATGGCATGACCTTATACCTGTAAAGTCCGTCAGGTGTCACAAAGGCGGATACTTCCTGTGCCCGTGGCGTCAAAGGAATCTGAAAGTACGCGGAGAGAAGATCAATTTTTGTCACATACGTCGCATCACCTATCTTATCAATGAGGTCATCAATACGAGGAATGGGATACGAGTCAGTCTTTGTCAAATTATTTAATTTCCTAAAGTCTGTACAAAACCGCAATGTGTTGTCGGCTTTTGGTACCAACACACAGGGTGAAGACCATTCGCTATCACATTCTTCCACTATGTCATTTTCTAACATATACTTCACCTCTGCTCTAATATGTTCAAGTCTGATGGGGTTAACTCTATATGGATGCTGTTTAATTGGCCTGGCAACCTCAGTTAATACTACATCGTGTTCTATTAGATGTGTCCTCCTGGGAACATCTGTAAACAGTGACTTATATTCATGTACCAGCTCAATAATCTTCTCCTTATCTTCTACCGGAAGATGTTCTAGCCTTGTATCTAAACTCTTAAGGGCATCTGTATTATTAAGTTTACTTTCTGCAAACTTATATTCTATCCTAGATAAATCCGTCGGGACTCTAGCTAACGAAATCATGGGGACCTCCCGTGGTTTACTCTTTTCCCTGGAAACATAGGGCTTAAGTAAATTAATATGGCATACCCTCTGTTTTTGTCTCCGGTCAGGAGTCTTTATCAAATAATTGACCTCGCCAAGCTTTGACTCTATCTCATAGGGTCCACTAAACTTTGCACTTAAAGGCTGATTTTGCAAAGGTAGAAACACAAGAACTTTGTCACCTGGTGCAAAAGTTCTAGCTGTAGCTTTACGGTCATAGTTCTGTCTCATACGCTCTTGCATCTGTGGAAAATGAATCTTCACATGGTTAAAAGCATGATAAAGCCTATTTTTAAATTTATCTACATATGACAAAAGTCCAATCGGTTCACTGTCCGTTAGCCAAGTTTCATGTAGAAGTTTCAACGGACCTCTGACTGAGTGTCCATACACAAGTTCGAATGGGCTAAACCCCAGGGATTCCTGAGTGGCCTCCCTTGCAGCGAACAGTACATAAGGCACACCCTTATCCCAGTCTTTCTCGTTTTCATAACAGTACTTTTTAAGCATCGATTTTAATGTCTGATGAAACCTTTCCAGAGCTCCCTGGCTCTCAGGATGATAGGCACTTGATAGCCTATGGCTTATCCCTAATTGTTCCATGACTTGTTTGAAAATGTTCGAAGTAAAGTTAGTCCCCTGGTCGGACTGTACTGTCTTCGGTAGGCCATAACGTGTGAAGAAATTTGTCAGGGCGTCTACCACCTTCACTGTTGTTATGTTCCGGGAAGCGAGTGGATGAACACATGACTGTGAGCAGGTATTGAAAACCGGCTTTTGTTTTCGGCAACGGGCCCACGCAATCAATGAGTATATGACTGAATGGTTCGTCGAACGCTGGTATCGGCTGGAGTGGAGCGACAGGAATTCGTTGGTTAGGACGTCCTACCATTTGGCATACGTGGCAAGTCTTGCAGTATTGTTCGACATCTCTTCTCAGTCCTGGCCAGTAGAAGTAAGGGAGGATACGGTGGTGCGTTTTCCGGACTCCCATGTGACCAGCGAAAGGAAGATCATGCGCCATACGCAGTATATCTTGACGATAGCACTTAGGTATTACAATCTGGTGAATACTGTCCCACTCGTTTGTACCTGAGTTGAGCGGTTTCGACTTTCTCATCAATACTTCATCTTTCATGTAGAAACATTCCGCCATTGCATCTGCAGTCTTTTCGTCAACAGCTTTCATTCTGAGTTGCATTATTACTTCGTCATTCAATTGTTCTTTCACCAATTTCTGCTTTGGTGACAAAATGTTATCGTTCTCTGTTGCATCACCAGTTGTTAGTTCAGCAAAGAACGTAGCACTTAAATCGATGTCAGGTGTTTCTGTTATCACTGTTTCATTCGCATGTGTGTCTTCAGAACAGACAAACACATCTTTCGTTGCACTACACGGCGTAGCAGGAGTCTTTACCGACTTCTTTTTCTGCATTGCTCTTGTCAGTGCACATGTTGGGCGTTCATTGGCAGGACGTAGGTTTTTGTCCTCCGCCATCTTTGTCTCCAACACTTTAACCATGGGCTCGACAGTGACTCTGCCGCCCATAATGTCATTTCCTAATATCATGGAAACGCCTTTGACGGGTAGTGCGCGCCACACTCCCACTACGATGTTACCTGTAAAAATATCCGACTCGAGTTTTATTCTGTGCAGTGGAGCTTCCACAGCCTCCATACTAGCACCTCTCAGCACAACAGACTCACCGGTACTGGTGGCATCTGTTAACG
Organism: Anisus vortex; assembly: GCA_949126835.1. Taxonomy (NCBI): domain Eukaryota; kingdom Metazoa; phylum Mollusca; class Gastropoda; family Planorbidae; genus Anisus; species Anisus vortex. Next base: position 34,074,390 of record OX421507.1, read on the forward strand.
GCACACTGCCCTCCAGGATCACGCTGACAGCAGAACCCGTGTCACGTAATATCTGTATTTTCTTCTTGCTGAGTACATCGACTTCTGTCGACACTGTCCCCTCGTAGACAAAGGGTCGAAAATCGGATAGGTCGTCCTCTTCCGGGACTTCAGGAACCATCTGTTCCTCACGGCCTTCCGAAAGCATAATAGATTGAGTACAGCTATTCTCTTTTACCTTAGATAGACTGTTCTCAAAAACCATCGACTCCACAACTATGGGCGATGCCGGCCGCATTTCTTTTGAGTTTCTTGACCCTGTGTTGCACACTTCTTCTGTCTGCTTGCTATCTTTCTGCACTCTGGCACAGTGTAGAATAGCACCTTGCTTCTTGGTAAGGATCCAACAATCTTTCTTCATGTGGCCCTCTTTCTTGCAATTGAAACATACCACCTTTGCTTTATTTACATCTGTCTGCTTCCTGAAATGAACTAAGTTACTATTATTATTTACACCACTGTTCTTATTATTGTTTTCACTTGTCTCTTTTGGTTTACTAGCCTCCTTGGGCTCTGGTTTGTGCACTTTGGGTTTGTCAGCATAATATGGCTTTATGCTGGCGTGAATTATGGCATAGTTATCTGCCAATCTAGCAGCTTCATGCACATCTTCAACCCCTCGGTCTGAGATGTGGGTTTTAATATCCACTCGAATACAATCATTGAATTCCTCAAACAATATTAGGTTCTTGAGTTTATCAAACTCACTTACATTCTGTGACCTTAGCCACTGTTCTAACATTTTCTCCTTTTGTCTCAAAAAGTCTACATGAGTTTGATCATATGCCTTCTTTCTGTCTCTAAATAGCTTTCTATATTTTTCTGGTGTCAGGGAATAACTTTTTAGCACCCTATCTTTGATTACTTCATAGTCACTTATTTCCTCGGGTGTTAAACTCAACACTACGTCCAATGCTTTTCCTTTGTTGAGAGTTGACCTTAACAATAAATCCATCTTATCATCAGGGAACTGATAATCTACAGCTATCCTCTCAAAAAGCAAAAAGAAATCTTGAACATCTTCTTCTCTGAATATAGGCAAGTGTTGCTTCATTGCGCTAATATCCATACCATTGCTGTCCCTACGATGGTCAGGTCTATTCATGCGTGCCATCTCTATCCTTTCTCTGCTTTCAGTTTCTATCCTAATTCTTTCATTTTCCCTTTCAGTTTCTATCCTAATTCTTTCATTTTCTATCCTAAATCTTTCCAATTCCATTCTCTTCATAGCTAATTGGAATTTTAGGTTTTCACTCAACCCTTCATCTTCATCATTGTTTGATGATCTAGATGACATATTTCTTACCTCGTCTCCGTGGGCAATTACCTCGCCCCCACTGGGAGCTACATAACCTTCATTGATATCGTTCTGTCCCACTTCAACTACACTACCAGTGTTCATGGCATTCTGCCCGTTCAAACATGTCATAATTTCTTTGGTCAAACGATTACGATTAGGTCTTGCCTGTCCTGCCTCAATCCCAAAGGACTCAGCTAATTCTTTTAGTTCAGCAAATGACATGGCATTAAGTTCCTCACTTGATATATTCGAAGCCATAGTATAGCGTTCGAAATATTTGTTATAGTAGAGTAGTATATATTGTATAATAAAATATAAAGTTCCAACTTACGATTTGTCCAGAAATTTGCACAATATAATATTAAACACTTCGTGGAATCTTCACACTTCCCAAGGAATAAAAACGCAAACCAGTTCTCTCCTCTTTTTAAAAAGAATAGTTTCACAGTCCTGAAAACGAAACACAAATATGCCGCTCTCAGTACTACTAATGTCACAAAATATTTATAGGTCAGCTAGATCAAGAAAAGTAGAACTCAAATCTACCGAACGAGACTACCAAATCTTGTCAATCCTAGGTCAGGAAAAGTAGAACTCAAATATACCGGGCGAGACCACCAAATTTTGTTACGTCCACAATCCCCTTGTGGCCAGAGCTGTGTAGATCTTGCTGAGAATTCTCGTTAGTCCTAGGGGAGACTTTAATTATTAGTATTTATGTTTCAGTATTACACGAACTCTTCTTATAGTCCTGGGCACAAATTCAGTATTTGTATTCCAACATTTCCTCTCTTGTAAATTATGGTAGTAGATAAATCTTATAGTAATGTATACAACACAATAGGATAGTAACTTGACAAAGAAGCTTCAGTGTAACTGTTGTTGATAGTTTATTTCAGGTGGTATGTTCAATATATACAATATATCTATTATGTACAGTTAGAATAGTGCAAACACAAACGTTCTCAAAAGAACATATTTTGAAACTCTCTGTCTTTCAGACAAAACAAATCATTAAATACTATCCGAGTGGTGCAAGGGATAGACCCATTATCAGTAGGGGTGAAAATCATGGTATCATTACAAAACTCATAACAAAAACGATAGGAACTTCCCCTATTAAATAATGAGTCGTTCCCAGACTCTGAGAATTTGAGATCAACACAGAATCCCAGCATTACCTAGAACCTTTCGTTTTCCTACTAAACGTCCTAATATCGCGTGTAGTAAGAAAAGAGAGAGAGAGGAGAATAAACATTGCGTGTTCCAATTCTTGGAAAAACAATATACATGACAGTTGCAACAAAATCAAATTTATATTAATTTCTTAGAAGTTTTTTTAAAATGTTGCACGCAGCGCGTTCGACTGGCGATCCGAAGGCTCTGGGCTCGAATCCTGGTGGAGGCTAGTATTTTTCCCAGGAACTTGAGGGTGTCCCTGAGTCCACCCGGCTCTGATGGGTTCCTGACATTAGTTGGGTTAAAGTAAAGGCGGCTGGGCATTGTGCTGGCCACACATCCCCTAGTATACTGTGGCCACAGCTTCTTCACCATCCCTATGATCAGTTTGATCCGAAGGGTATCATACTTTTACTTATAAGTACTTTCTACAATATAAGATTATTACGTCTACTGGGACCAAAACTCCTGCAGGTCTGCAGGGATTGATCGGCGGCAGGGCTAGAACCCGGGCGGTTTTCTTGACAGTCCTGTAAACTAACCGCTGGACCAGCCGGCCGCATAATTACAATTAGCTATTGGTGTCTTGATAAAGAATCTAAAGGAAATAGTGCATATTACCGTTGTATAGATTGGTCGGGAGTAGAGAGATCTGCGTTTCCAAATAGATCTATATTATATACTCTGAGATCAATATCTTTGAAAAATTTACATGTTCTGTTTATTCTCAATGTACACGATTTCTTAAGAAACTTATTCAGTAACATTACGTTCATAACAATTTAAACAATTGCAAATATCTTTATAATATGTTTAGAATGTATTTCTTTGCCTAAATGTAAGCGCGTAAATTATTTCAATAGAAACTGATATGACTTAAGTGACCAGATCAGGAAAACACTCTACACTGAGCAGAGAATGTCATTGCTATGTGGGCGAACTTGGATCGAACTGTCGCGTTTGACATCCAGAGATTATACGTTGTAACCAGCTAACACTATCGTTGGCCTGGAAGAGATTCGGGAACTAATGCTAGTGAAGCCCATCAGTTTCAGGCTTACGCTGACATGATGCTATTAAAACCAACCACTCTAAAAGGAAATAAATTAAAAGCCAGATATACCAGAATAGATCAAAACAACAAGAAATAATAATATACGTATTTCGAAGTAGCTTATCGTAAGTGATTGGAACATAAAACAAGAAATATTTTTCAATAATTTATATTAGCGATTTTTAAAGACAGGAATGACTATAGTCTATAAGAAATGTACTATGCATTACTGTGTTTTTACTATTCTTTTTAAAACTATAAGATATATTTTCTTAGTCGAAATACATCTATAATACAAATCTAATTACATTATATTTTCCCCTTCAAGTGAAAGGTTTATAAAATAATAGCTCGTTACATGTTTTTTTTCTGTCGCTTTTTTATGAGTAAAATATGAGGCACATGTGTTCTTGAAAGATATTTTACAGCATTACACAATCAGCAATCTTACAATCAGCAATCTTACAATCCTATGCTGCTGCGAATTAATGCTAATCTAATCAGAGTGTTAAGAAAGAAAACAAATATGTAATAGATGCAAAAGGTGCCAATCTTCAGAGGCCATCGAGTGATATTAATACAGAAAGGCAAGTACTGAGTGATGATATGAAATACATAGACAGACTTTCATCCAAAAGCTCACTCCATCTTCAGCTCGTGACAGACGTAATGCCAAGAAGTTTTCCAGGTCATGCCAACCTGTAAGGTTAAATAGTACATATAGTGATACATTACATCTAAACAAGATAATCAAGATGAAGCGAGGAATTCGGCGTATATACAAGTTGGATTTATAGTAAGATTTCTCTAGTTGTGTTTAAGCCCTTAATCACTGAGATTTCCAATTCCGCATATATTAGAAGGTTGTTTCCTGCAAATATTTATATTTTTATCATTCTTCTATTAATAATTCCTACTTCTGAATGAATTGCATTTCACCTGTTTTATTTATTTACAATGTATTGTATCTACATTATTTTGATATTGTTGGATTTGTATAAATATATTTTATTTAACATTTCTTGTGACTTATAATTTGGTGTGGCCGGCCGTCATGGTTCGATATATTCAATTACAAGACTGGTATAAGATACATAACAACACATGTTACATATCATAACATATTCTCAAGTATTAATCTAACAAAACAATGTACACATTAATGATTAACTGGAAATACATTTCTTTCTCTTTCTTCATCTCCGTCTCTCTCTCTCTCTCTCTCTCTCTCTCTCTCTCTCTCTGTGTCACAGAAAGTCATTGATACGAGAGCCGTTCGACTCTGTGGGCGTGTATCAAATAACAATAACAGATATCTGTATCTGGCCTGATATGAAATTATTGAGCCTTCTGTTTCCCTTTGCACTATATCCATAGCCTGGTGTAGTAGGGTGAATGTCTAGATGGCTGTCAGATCAGAATAATAATGATGATCTTTCCAATATAAACAACACATGAAGAAGCACTGTACATATATATATATGTCGATCTACCTATTCATCTATATGTCTATTTATATGTCTATCTATTTATCAGTCTATCTATATGTTTATCTATCAGTCTATCTATATGTCTATCTATCAGTCTATCTATATGTCTATCTATCAGTCTATCTATATGTCTATCTATCAGTCTATCTATATGTCTATCTATCAGTCTATCTATATGTCTATCTATCAGTCTATCTATATGTCTATCTATCAGTCTATATATATGTCTATCTATATGTCTATCTATCAGTCTATCTATATGTCTATCTATCAGTCTATCTATATGTCTATCTATCAGTCTATTTATATGTCTATCTATCAGTCTATATATATGTCTATCTATATGTCTATCTATCAGTCTATCTATATGTCTATCTATATGTCTATCTATCAGTCTATCTATATGTCTATCTATATGTCTATCTATCAGTCTATCTATAAGTCTATCTATAAGTCTATATATCAGTCTATCTATATGTCTATCTATCAGTCTATTTATATGCAAATCTATTAGTCTTTCTATATGTCTATCTATCATTCTATTTATATGTCTATCTATCAGTCTATCTATATGTCTATCTATCAGTCTATCTATATGTCTATTTATCAGTCTATCTATATGTCTATCTATCAGTCTATCTATATGTCTATCTCTCAGTCTATCTATATGTCTTATCAGTCTATTAATATGCAAATCTATCAGTCTATCTTTATGCAAATATATCAGTCTATCTATATGTCTATCTATCAGTCTATCTTTATGTATATTTATCAGTATATCTTTATGTTTATCTATCAGTCTATCTATATGTCTATCTATCAGTCTATTTATATGCAAATCTATCAGTCTATCTATATGCAAATCTATTAGTCTATGTATATGTCCATCTATCAGTCTCTTTATATGCAAATCTATCAGTCTATCTATATGCAAATCTATCAGTCTATCTATATGTCTATATATCAGTCTATCTATATGCAAATCTTTCAGTCTATCTATATGTCTATCTATCAGTCTATCTATATGCAAATCTATTAGTCTATCAATATGTCTATCTATCAGTGTATCTATATGCAAATCTATTAGTCTATCTATCTCTCTATCTATCTATATGTCTGTCTATCTATCTATCAGTCTATCTATGTGTATGTCTATCTATCTATCAGTCTATTTATCCGCTATCTATCTATCTATCTAACATTATATCTGTCTATTGGTCTATTTTATGTGTGTCTATCAATTTGTATTTATGTATATTTATTCATTTCTGCTCTCTATTATAATACATTGTGTGTTTAAGTAAGTAAGTCTGAATTCATCTATCCACCTGTCAGTCAATATGTCTATCTATCCATCTGTCTGTCAGTCTATATTGATCTACACATCTATCTTACTGTTTCTATTTATCTATTTAGCTATATATATAGTTGTTAACAAAGAAAAAGGAGATTACGCCAACAAGAGTACAAACGGATGCCATATAACATAGTAAAAATATACTCACCCTTCGATTGAAATAAACATATTATTAAAAAACATCTATACTAAGAAGTACACTAAAAATGGATGTGTTTAAATGTTAACGTATGGCGAATAGTAAGCTTTGAAATTTTAGATGACTAAATGTATTTCATGTTATTTATGCTGGATGTGAACTTGTAGAGGTAAAGTGAAATACATTATTACAGTAGATATAGATAAGTGGATATAGATAAGTGGACATATCTAAGTGGATATAGATAAGTAGACATAGATAAGTGGACATAGATAAGTGGATATAGATAAGTAGATATAGATAAGTAGACATAGATAAGTAGACATAGATAAGTGGATATAGATAAGTAGACATAGATAAGTAGATATAGATAAGTAGACATAGATAAGTAGATATAGATAAGTAGACATAGATAAGTGGATATAGATAAGTTGATATAGATAAGTGGATATAGATAAGTAGACATAGATAAGTGGATATAGATAAGTAGACATAGATAAGTGGATATGTATAAGTAGACATAGATAAGTGGACATAGATAAGTGGATATAGATAAGTAGATATAGATAAGTAGACATAGATAAGTGGACATAGATAAGTGGATATAGATAAGTAGACATAGATAAGTAGATATTGATAAGTAGACATAGATAAGTGGACATAGATAAGTGGATATAGATAAGTAGACATAGATAAGTAGATATAGATAAGTAGACATAGATAAGTTGATATAGATAAGTGGATATAGATAAGTAGACATAGATAAGTAGACATAGATAAGTAGACATAGATAAATGGATATAGATAAGTAGACATAGATAAGTAGACATAGATAAGTAGACATAGATAAGTGGATATAGATAAGTAGACATTGACAAGTGGATGTAGATAAGTAGACATAGATAAGTGGATATAGATAAGTAGACATAGATAAGTGGATATAGATAAGTAGACATAGACAAGTGGATATAGATAAGTAGACATAGACAAGTGGATATAGATAAGTAGACATAGATAAGTAGACATAGATAAGTAGACATAGACAAGTGGATATAGATAAGTAGACATAGACAAGTGGATATAGATAAGTAGACATAGATAAGTAGACATAGATAAGTAGACATAGACAAGTGGATATAGATAAGTAGACATAGACAAGTGGATATAGATAAGTAGACATAGATAAGTGAATATAGATAAGTAGACATAGATAAGTGGATATAGATAAGTAGACATAGACAAGTGGATATAGATAAGTAGACATAGACAAGTGGATATAGATAAGTAGACATAGACAAGTGGATATAGATAAGTAGACATAGACAAGTGGATATAGATAAGTAGACATAGACAAGTGGATATAGATAAGTAGACATAGACAAGTGGATATAGATAAGTAGACGTAGATAAGTGGATATAGATAAGTAGACATAGACAAGTGGATATAGATAAGTAGACATAGACAAGTGGATATAGATAAGTAGAAATCGATAAGTGGATATTGATAAGTAGACATAGACAAGTGGATATTGATAAGTAGACATATATAAGTGGACATAGATAAGTGGATATAGATAAGTAGACATAGATAAGTAGATATAGATTAGTAGACATAGACAAGTGGATATAGATAAGTAGACATAGATAAGTGGATATAGATAAGTTGATATAGATAAGTGGATATAGATAAGTAGACATAGACAAGTGGATATTGATAAGTAGACATAGATAAGTGGACATAGATAAGTGGATATAGATAAGTAGACATAGATAAGTAGATATAGATAAGTAGACATAGATAAGTGGATATAGATAAGTAGACATAGATAAGTGGACATAGATAAGTGGATATAGATAAGTAGACATAGATAAGTGGATATAGATAAGTAGACATAGATAAGTGGACATAGATAAGTGGATATAGATAAGTAGACATAGATAAGTAGATATAGATAAGTAGACATAGATAAGTGGATATAGATAAGTAGACATAGATAAGTAGATATTGATAAGTAGACATAGACAAGTGGATATAGATAAGTAGACATAGATAAGTGGATATAGATAAGTTGATATAGATAAGTGGATATAGATAAGTAGACATAGACAAGTGGATATTGATAAGTAGACATAGATAAGTGGACATAGATAAGTGGATATAGATAAGTAGACATAGATAAGTAGATATAGATAAGTGGATATAGATAAGTAGATATAGATAAGTAGACATAGATAAGTGGATATAGATAAGTGGATATAGATAAGGATACATAGATAATTAGACAGAGATAAGTAGACATAGATAATTAGACATAGATTATTAGACAGAGATAAGTAGACATAGATAAGTAGACATAGATAAGTAGAACTATTATGTATTAATCACTACTCACCATGAAGGCAGCGCCATGGAGCAGTAGTCCTTGTCTGGGGCTCTCCACCCACGAACATCAACAGGAAATACTGTCATTTTCCAAATGTGTTCTTTTTTTGTAGTGTTGGTTCTTGTGACGTAGGGTTGGGGGGTATCAGGAAACGGGTGGGGGGGGGGGGTAAGGTTTTTTTTAAACAGCTGTTGGTCAGCCTAGACACCACTCTTGTTGTTAAGTTGTTTTGGGGTTTAAATGGAAAGGAGGGAGTGGTGAGAGGGCTTATCCTCCTGCCAGTCAGTAGTCTGTTATCGACAACTGGGTGGACGCAAGGGCTTTCACATTATGTTGTTTGTTTACATTGCGTTCATTGCTAATTGAACCATCTTCCAAAGTGAATCAAAACAAACACAATCATTTAACAAATGGTCTTAAATCCAAACTCTTCATCGAAGGTGAGTATAATTTTAGCAAACAAATATAGGCCAACAGTTTTATCGAACGGCTAGCATAATATCTCGTTTTGAACTTTTTAATATACAGTTAAAGATAATGCCATCTTCATTTTGAAGTATTGGTATAATTTTAGAAACAAATCTTTCTTCGTAATAAAATAAACCCACAAACAATTACACAGACACTAAAAGTTATATTGCGCCGGCATGCCACTGAAATTTTTTTTATCGTTTATTTTTTTTGTCCAAAGATCTGCTGTTAACAAGTTCCACAAGTTCAACAGACAGAAAGGGAAGTAATTCAGAAAAGAATATTCAATTGTTTCCCTTGATTCAGCAACACTGCACAGCTGGGTTAAAACTAAATTTCAACAACTAATAATAATAATAATAATAAAAGTAATAATCAAATGTTATCACAGCTAAAAGTATTGTTGTGTTGATATTATTTTACCATTTTTTTTTGTTTCTTTAAATTTATAACACTATTTTTCTCAATTAAGGCCAGTTAAAGGCCTAAGTAATTTAACAAGCATGGTCTCTCTTGCCCTTGGTTTTGTATCTAAAATTGAAAATCACATTTAACAAAATTAAATTAAAAAAAATTGTTGGCATTATTATGGCAGCCACAAACACAGTGGAAGAACCATAAGGATAATTTCATTCATGCCATCTACTTAATACGTGGACGCTTAATTTTTTATTTATTTTTGCAGATTATGATTCAGCTGCACCATTTGTAGTAGTGTACTACAGGGGTGGGCACACATTATGTGGCGTAGGGCCACATTATCACATAGACAATTTTTAAAGCTTTTGGTGATCCGCTTTAATCATTTAAATATCTTTATATTCAAGTCAGTTTATCTATTAAATAACTATTTAAACCGCACATTCATTGAAACGAATATTTGATGAGGTAATAAGGGGTATATATAATGATGTGATATAGACTATATAAACTGAGGTGATATAAACTATATAAACTGAGCTGATATAGACTATATAGACTGAAGTAATATAGACTATATAAACTGAGCTGATATAGACTATATAGACTGAGCTGATATAGACTATATAGACTGAGCTGATATAGACTATATAGACTGAGGGAATATAGACTATATAAACTGAGGTGATATAACTTATTTCAATTAACATGTCTACATTAAAGTCTTACGACAAATTACCTGACATTAGAAAAACTCAATAAATCTTCGCTGGCTACACAATCATCGTTCATTCCTAAGCCGCAAACACTTTTACTACTTCCAATTGAGGCATCTATACTAAAAGCCCATTGCCATTGACGAGTTGAAATATCACATTAAAAAATAGCATAATAATTGGTAATTAAATTAAAAACGGAAATATTTCCTTTGATACGAAACACTTCAAAATCCTTGCTAATGAAAGAAAATCGAGGTCACACGTTTTCACACATATAAAGAAAAAACAACTTTTAAATTTATCAATGAATTATTTATGAATCGAAACATTTTTTTTTGTTCCGTTAAAAAATTTATAGAAGAAGAGCCAAGTTGATGTGTCTGCCAATCATGGGGGCGGTATTCAAATTAATGAACAAAAATACCGGTAACTTAAAAAACAAAACCCATTGTGGTGAACAGGTCATTATTTATTCTGTTTTGTGGAGTGCCGAACCGAAATGTCACACAATGAAATGTGGTGTTTCTTAAAGTTTATATAGTGCAGTGAGAAGGAATCGATTTCTGTGTTCGCATTCGAGTAGGGCCAAAGGTAATCGATTCTTTTTAACGACGGCCTAATAACAAGCATTATAAATGTTGCGAGAATCTGAGACGAGGAGATAAAAAACACGAGGGTTTTAATTTGAATACATCAATAGAACTGAGAGTCCAATCCTTCCAAAATATCATAGAACGTTTGTCAGGATATGCAGTTTGAAATTTGAATAGCAAACTAATTAATCCTACTAAATTGAACATAATAAAGTTAACGCCTTTATCTTTTTATAAAAAAAATATAGTGAATTGTTAACTTTTTTGTTTTACAAATGTAAAGACAACTTCCTTTGTTTATATCTATATATAAATAAAAAAACTTTATAATAACACTACGCTACTACCTTGAATGCCAACCCATTGACGTGTTGATTGCCAGGCTTGTCTACCCAGCACGTAGATGACATTGTCTCATTAAGTGTGGTTGGTTTTCGAACTTTACTCTATGTTAACAAGTTATCAATTTTTTCTCTTTAACTTTTCAGTTACAAAAAAACAAACTGTAACAAAACTCAAGTACTACCTTATTTTAAACATTAAAAAAAAAATTCTGAAGAAATTGTGAACTTTTTACTTTTATCTCAAAACACATTTTATTGATCTTTTAGGATTTTTAGATAAAAAGGAAACTGTGTTCAATTTCTGTTTTAAATAACGTATTTTGCAAGTTTAAAAAAAAATAATATTTTTTTCCTTATAGAGTGTCTGTTTTAGATCATGTCGCTGCTTCTTGAATGATGGTGCATTTGAAAGACGAGCGAGTTCATCTCTGACTGCGTGGGAGGGAGGGTTGATGGGGTTACAAAAATATGAGTTAGGGTTATATATATATATATATATATATATATTATATATATATTATTATATTATATTATATATAAGAGAGAGAGGAGAGAGATTGAGAGCGATAGAGATGTGTTTCTTAACATGATAATATTGATAATATGTAATATTTTTTTCAAGTTTGCGCAATGTTATAACGTCGAAGCGTAGACGTCATTTAAGACAGCGTTATTGGATGCGCACGGAAAAAGAACATATAAGCTCTAAAAATAGAGCAAACGGTCCATCTTATTATAGTCTTTGGTATTATGAAATAATAAATGGCTAGGGAGAGAATTTAATTGAATTCAATCGGCCCATCAATATTGAAGGTTATATAAGGCCTTTCTGTTAACGTTGTTGTCATGTTTTCCTTGTGTTCGTTTTATTGTTCTCATATCTTTAAATTATGTAGTACAGTTGAATGTCTTTAATTAAATTATGTAATACAGTTGAATGTCTTTAATATAATGTATTATATATTTTGGTTTAATTTTGCTGAAAAATTCATGAAGAGTTCTACAGTAATAGTAATTACGACTGTGTGATGTCATCGCAAACTTTAGTAGCAAATTTAGCGTGGAATATATTATTGATATTTTGACTACAGGTAACTAATGGTTCTTGCTTTTATGGTTGTCATAAGGGATATGAGCCGTGCTATATATTATATTTAACTTATTTTTAGTAAAGACCAGGGGTCGGCAACCTACGGCACGCGAGTCGAACTTAGCATGCAGAGCAATTTTCATTAGCACGCGAAAGACCCCCAGAAAGACATTTGAAGCCTGCTCTACAAGAAATTATGGGCTAGAACGAGATGACTTTTAAGATGTTGGCACGCTGAATGAATTTGAAATCGTACTTCGGCGCACTATTATCAAAAGTATGCTTAAAAAAAACTGTTAATAGGTTACGAAGTTGAAGTAAAAGAATAGCCGGATCACATAACAGTAAGTTAATTCAAGGCACTTCTATAACTTTATTAAACCTTAGTCCGAATACACGCATAGGTCTATTGCTGTCATGACATAAAGCTTCATGTATATACTATATACTACAGTAGTATAAGATAAGTCTAAGGGTATTTTCGGAACTCCTGGATGTTTATTTTTGTATTGTTATGCTTGTTTGTATTTAATTAACTGTCAGTCTAGTAATACCTTACGGGCTTCGTTATATTTGTATTACTATTGACGGTGTTTACATCAAATCTGCCAGTAGTAAACCTACACCTGTCAACATCATGGTTTGTCACTATGTTATTACGCATCGAGAAAACTATTTTGCATGGACAAATGACAAGTCTTAATGAGGCTTGATTTTTTCATTATAATAGATAATGAGCTTCCGGTGCCATTTTCGTAAACAAAAAAAAAAAGCTTATGCTGGTATTTTAAAATTGATTTCAACCTCGACGGCCAGTTCTGGTCTTTTACAAATATACAAAGACTACAAGATTAGTTATGAGGAATCCGTTTTTAAAATCAAAAGCGGGTAAGCCATAATTAATACTCAAAGTGTTAGTCGCATTAAGTTAAATTTAGTTTCGTTTATAAAATAGATTAGCCAAGAGTCGCGTCCTTGGTTATAAATAAAAACACAATCCCTAGATACATTAAAAAAATAAAAAAAAAAAAAAAATAAATCTTTAGCATCAAGCGATAAGTTTGAGATTATAAATAGGTGATTCTTCACATCTGACGTTTACAATACATCGTTTTATTTCGGCAACATCTTTTAGAAATGAAATAAAAAATAAATCTCTACTTTCTAAATCTTTTATTATTCGCAGTACAACCAGTAACGCAGCACACAGACAGGTTTTTTATTTTTAGCAAATGTACGAATGGTACCGGAAATGGTGTACACTTTCAACCTTTATGCATGTATAATATTTAAGACTTGTAAATACGCAAATAAAAAACAAAGCAGCACAATGGCTGCACAGTATGATTGTCTTTTCTAAAAAAATATTTCGTGTCTTTATTTCAAAACAAAAACTCAAATCAGAAACTATTGTACATATTGGAGATGTTTTTATGATTGTGTAACTCGAGTACTTTATACAAACAGGAAATTCCCGTAGTTTTTATCAAACACTGAATTGACATAAAAAGTTAAAGAGGGGTGGTATCAAGTTCCCCAAAGGTCTTTTATGCTTAAATGTTGATGTTGTTTAGTCTCTGATTGCATTGCTTGTTGTGCAGACGTGAACAGAGGCTATTAACCAAACTCCAGAGAAAATGAGATTTCGCTCTCACTCAAGGACTGGCTCGACTTTTTTACACTTGTTTTTTTTTATTTTTTAAATGAAGCTCGGTGAGATTCTGAAGCAGTTCTCGCTTCCATCAAAGCAGTGAGCGGAAAAAAAGATACGTAATGTAACACGGCCAGTAGTTGTCAATTATACAGGGGCAGACTTGGCATAGTTGGCATAAATAAAAAAGAAGTATTCCAAATGTTCAAAAATACGAACGCTATGCTAGGGCTATGTAACATTTTGAAGACGTTTGAATGAAACTTCGTAAAAACAAATAAGTTTGAAGTTCGCTTCATTATTTCTTCATTTGGTTTGCATCAGTTTGTACATATTTTCCCCCAACATTTGCAAATATTTTTTTGGTTTGGTGAATCAGTAAATCAGCCTTTAAAGTTTTATTTATAATATGTTAAAAACCCGTCCTTGAAAGTCTTATTTATAATCCGAAGAAACCCTCTTTGAAAGTATTATTTATAATCTGTTAAATAAAACCGTCCTTTATAGTCTTATTTATAATATGTTTAAGAATAATAAAGAGTAATAAACTGAAAGGCGATATAGGCAACTCAGACCAACAGATGAGCGTAGGACGCAATAATCTTCTTTATAATAGTAACGTCTGTAATATATAAGATAAGTTTAGGCAACGACGCTGTATAGTATGTAATACAATCGCCAGCTATAATTGGGAAAGCAGGAATCGTGAATAAAGACTTTACATAAATTTGTAGGCAGTATCCGAATAGATGTGGGGAGAAAATGGGTTGTATACGTAGCGACTTCTGCAGAAAAAGCTTACTTAATGTATTCACCGTGCCAGAGAATGGGAGATTGAAGTGGTCGAAGCTTCGTAATACTGTCTGTCCAACCTTTTCACGAAATTTCCATTAAGAAATTTGCATTGTTTATTTCTCAATACACCTATATTTGAGAATGTTCGTGTTGTTTAGGTTGTGTTATTGTTGTTTATATATTGTAGTTGCATGAACTGGCTTAACGTGTTGGTTTTTAGAATGACAAATAAAACAATACATTTGGAGCAAAACAAGTTTTCCGAAGACAGCTCAAGTCTTTCACTGTTGTCTTTTTTGTTATCTTTCCCAGCATCATCTCTAAATTCACTGACTAGTATGCGAAGTCTAAGACTTTAAAATGGATTTATCAAAAGCCTATAACAATTTCTACAAGTACCATCAATACATTTTTTCTGATGTATTTCAAAGTGTTAAGTGCGTATAAAAGAATAGTTTAAAAATATGAAAATTAAGTGCTTTAAAACATTTTATTACATAAGCTACTAGTGTAATATATGCTTGATATACACGTTCTATTTATAGTGAATGGTAGATATTTTGTTTGATAAGCAAATACAAGCATATTTAAATTCATGTATATAAAGATAGCGGATTATGTGTGTTCTATGTTTCAGTCATTACTCCTTTAGTAAGGATGAAAATGATGACGGTCATTTGAATAAAGATTGTATCCGAGTGCGCTATTGTCCACAATAATTGTGGCTATTATACTGTGTTAGAGTAGTTTCAATGTCATTGTTAATAACCAAAATGAAAAAGCCACAATAGCAGGCAACGACAATGTCAACAAAATATCTGATGAAATACCAGACGGCAGTTTGTGCTAGATATTCCTATAAGGGTCAGTCGATATCTAGGTCATTGAAGGTC
Source organism: Anisus vortex (assembly GCA_949126835.1). Classification (NCBI taxonomy): domain Eukaryota; kingdom Metazoa; phylum Mollusca; class Gastropoda; family Planorbidae; genus Anisus; species Anisus vortex. The sequence continues at coordinate 34,090,308 of OX421507.1, forward strand.
AAGGCCCTCGCTCAGTAAGCTCCTCTGCTGACCTCGGTGGACAAACAGATGCGGTCAGTTTGTAGCGTTGATCTGCATCAATTCCCAAAAGATTAGGCAAAGGAAAA
>OX421507.1:34090614-34178114 GCA_949126835.1 Anisus vortex
CCATATCACTACTAAACTATCATTAATGGCCATATCACTACTAAACTTTCATTAATGGCCATATCACTACTAAACTTTCATTAATGGCCATATCACTACTAAACTTTCATTAATGGCCATATCACTACTAAACTTTCATTAATGGCCATATCACTAAACTTAACAAAAAATAATAATAGATTAACGAAAAGCAAAAACAATACTTACTTATACTTTCAGAGCATTAAGAGAGACAGAGAGAGAGAGGGAGTTAGAGAGAGAGAGAAAGAGAGGGAGTTAGAGAGAGAGAAAGAGAGGGAGAGAGAGAGAGAGAGAGAAAGAGAGGGAGAGAGAGAGAAAGAGAGTGATAGAGAGAGAGAAAGAGAGGGAGTTAGAGAGAGAGAGAGAGAAAGAGAGGGAGAGAGAGAGAAAGAGGGAGTTAGAGAGAAAGAGAAAGAGAGGGAGAGAGAAAAAGAGAGGGAGCTAGAGAGAGAGAGAAAGAGAGGGAGAGAGAGAGAAAATGAGAGAGTTAGAGAGAGAGAAAGAGAGGAAGTTAGAGAGAGAGAAAGAGAGAGAGTTAGAGAGAGAGAAAGAGAGGGAGTTAGAGAGTGAGAGAAAGAGAGGGAGTTAGAGAGAGAGAGAAAGAGAGGGAGTTAGAGAGAGAAAGAGAGGGAGTTAGAGAGAGAGAGAGAAAGAGAGGGAGTTAGAGAGAGAGAGAAAGAGAGGGAGTTAGAAAGAGAGAGAAAGAGGGAGAGAGAGAGAAAGAGCGGGAGAGAGAGAGAGAAAGAGAGTGTTAGAGCGAGGGAGTTAGAGAGAGAGAGAGAAAAAGAGGGAGTTAGAGAGAGAGAGAAAAAGAGGGAGTTAGAGAGAGAGAAAGAGAGGAAGTTAGAGAGAGAGAGAAAGAGAGGGAGTTAGAGAGAGAGAGAAAGAGAGGGAGCTAGAGAGTAAGAGAAAGAGAGGGAGTTAGAGAGAGAGAGAACAAGAGGGAGTTAGAGAGAGAAAGAGAGGGAGCTAGAGAGAGAGAGAAAGAGAGGGAGCTAGAGAGTAAGATAAAGAGAGGGAGTTAGAGAGAGAGAAAGAGAGGGAGTTAGAGAGAGAAAGAGAGGGAGTTAGAGAGAGAGAGAAAGAGAGGGAGTTAGAGAGAGAGAGAAAGAGAGGGAGCTAGAGAGTGACAGAAAGAGAGGGAGTTAGAGAGAGAGAGAAAGAGAGGGAGTTAGAGAGAGAAAGAGAGGGAGTTAGAGAGAGAGAGAAAGAGAGGGAGCTATAGAGTGAGAGAAAGAGAGGGAGTTAGAGAGAGAGAGAAAGAGAGGGATTTAGAGAGAAAGAGAGGGAGTTAGAGAGAGAGAAAGAGAGGGAGTTAGAGAGAGAGAAAGAGAGGGAGTTAGAAAGAGAGAGAAAGAGGGAGAGAGAGAGAAAGAGAGTGTTAGAGAGAGGGAGTTAGAGAGAGAGAGAGAGAAAAAGAGGGAATTATAGAGAGAGAGAAAGAGAGGGAGTTAGAGAGAAAGAGAAAGAGAGGGAGTTAGAGAGAAACAGAAAGAGAGGGAGTTAGAGAGAGAGAAAATGAGAGAGTTAGAGAGAGAGAGAAAGAGATGGAGTTAGAGAGTGAGAGAAAGAGAGGGAGTTAGAGAGAGAGAGAAAGAGAGGGAGTCAGAGAGAGAGAAAGAGAGGGAGTTAGAGAGAGAGAGAGAGAAAGAGAGGGAGTTAGAGAGAGAGAAAGAGAGGGAGTTAGAAAGAGAGAGAAAGAGGGAGAGAGAGAGAAAGAGAGGGAGAGAGAGAGAGAAAGAGAGTGTTAGAGAGAGGGAGTTAGAGAGAGAGAGAAAGAGGGAATTAGAGAGAGAGAGAAAGAGAGGGAGTTAGAGAGAAAGAGAAAGAGAGGGAGTTAGAGAGAAAGAGAAAGAGAGGGCGAGAGAGAAAGTGAGGGAGCTAGAGAGAGAGAGTAAGAGAGGGAGTTAGAGAGAGAGAAAATGAGAGAGTTAGAGAGAGAGAGAAAGAGAGGGAGAGAGATAAAGAGAGAGAGAGAATGAGAGAGAGAGTTAGAGAGGAAGTTAGAGAGAGAGAGTAAGAGAGGAAGTTAGAGAGAGAGAGTAAGAGAGGACGTTAGAGAGAGAGAGAAAGAGAGGAAGTTAGAGAGAGAGAGAGTAAGGGAGTTAGAGAGAGAGTGAAAGAGAGGTACATGGAGAGTGAAAGCATTACATAAGACGTAACTATCAATGCAACGGTCTACCCCTGTTTGTCCACCCTTACGTTTAGTTTAATTATACCAAAATATCTTTACTCTATCTTTACAAAATTTACTCTATTACAACCAATTACTCTATTATACCCATTAAACCTGGCTATCGACATTGATTTTCTTCAAACAGACTTTTAAAAAATGTTACGGGTAATTGTACAAATTAAAGAGAAACACACCTACAGCAACATAAACACACATACACACACACACTACGCTATCATGAAAAGTAGGTCAGGCCGAAAACCGCACACAATTTATTTCGCGTTTTCCACTTAATTGAGTTGAAACAATCAACAATTAATCCATTGAACGCTCAAGTTCCCCCCCCCCCCCTATAGTTCACGTCGATCGTCCGTCCTAATGTTTTTGTCTTCAACACAAGGGCGATAACCTAGTTAAATCAATCAATTGTCCAAAGTATGAATGGGTTACCTTTTCACACAATGGGCTTAAGAGAAAAAAAAAATGATAACTGATGTTTGTTTTCTCTTAACCATATTCCATTTATCAGCAGTGGATTTGTTGTTTGGCCTTTCTTAAAATATGTTATTGACACAGAAGCAAGAACAACTAATATTCACCCAGACCACCAGTATGAAGATTATTTGCTATACAAAATGTATAGGGGTCAGTAGTTGTAATGATCTACAATATTTCTACATTCTACATTCTACAATGTAAAGTAAATTATTGTCAAAATATTATTGCATTTAATAACTCAACTAGTTAATTAGTAATTTTACTACTTTAGCTTTATGATAAACAATTTTGGTCTATACAACACTGCATTTAATGTTCATATGTTTCAATATACAATTCTATATAAACAACAATCTACATCTATCTATCTGTATCTATCTATCTCTCTCTCTCTCTCTCTCTCTCTATATATATATATATATATATATATATATATATATATATAACATTATTATTTAAATGAAAATCGAAATGTGTATACAGCGGAAACATATAGGCAAACGAAGGAGCGTAGAAGTCATTTAAGTTATTGGATGCGCACGAAAAAAGAACATATAAGTTCTAAAAATAGAGCAAGCGGTAAGCTTACTTCTTATTTCTTATTATAATCTTTGATAAAAGCAATTGATTGAGAATATATTTAAAGAAAATCAAAATCCTGACAACACAACAATACAAATAGAAGTTCAGAGTCATTGTTACAATATAAAGTTATTCCTACCCTGTGGTTCAATTACCATCGGACGTATATAGCACACAGGGAACAGGTCAGGGGAGGGGTGTGGAAGTGGTAATCAAAGATAAACATTGGTAATGAAGGACGCCACCGACAGAGTAGAAACTGAATTTACAGTAATGGCGGACGAGGAGTGGGTGAATGGAGTTACACAAACAACACACAAAAAACATAAACGATAAAAACAACAGAAAAATTCTCATCAAGTATTTGGGAAAATAAAATTGATAACCGCCTGTATAATTAAAATTATTATTTGTTGTTTTCATATTTACATAGAAACTCTAACCATCGTGTGTAGATAATCGACGGTTTATAAAAGTCTAGTCTTTAAGGCACATGACTAATTGGGGGTGGGGTGGGGGGACCTAGAAGAAAATCTCTTTGAGGATGATATAAAGATGTTGTCATAAATAGATCTTTACTTTAGAGGCTCTTACCTTGTGAGGTGGTCAGTCAGATAAAAAAAAACACAACTATGACCCTAAATCAACCCATGCACTGAATTAAGGTCTCGATGAAAGTAAACATGTATCAGAATCAAGTACTTATCATATAATTATGTAAATGAGCAGGTAAATGGAAGAGTAAATTACCCCAAAAAAAGAAATCGAAATGGATTAGCCTCACCCCCAGTAAACCAGAGCATAACCAGGCAAGCATAACCAGGCAAGCATAACCAGGCAAGCATAACCAGGCAAGCATAACCAGGCAAGCATAACCAGGCAAGCATAACCAGGCAAGCATAACCAGGCAAGCATAACCAGGCAAGCCTTCACTTGGAACCCACGGGCCAAGAGAGAAAGAGGTTGGACAAAGAAATACCTGGAGACAAGAAATGGAAACCGATGCCCAAAAATTAGGGTCAGGTAGAGAAACTGGCCCAGGATCGGGATACACGGATGACTCTTGTTGGTAACCTATTTCCTAGGTGGTGCAACAAGCATAAGTGTGTAATCACTAAATAGATATATAATATACTTACCAAAAAGCATTATACTTGTAACAAACTAATTTTGTTCTTTGTACTACTTGTGCCAGGTACGTTTGCATCTGGAATATGGGTCCAACGGCCATATCTCCTTCCTTGCAGTTATTTGGATTTGGATGTTTTTAATGTGATTTTTTAAAATTTATTCCAGACTTAGCCTACAGTAACGTAGGTCACAAGACCTTAGTTTTCAGTGTGTAAAACGTAGGCCGCAAATTGACTTCATAGATGCACTCTCAAACTTTAGTTCGCTAAAAGCAAAAATGCTTGGAAATAGATTGAAGATGTGTTGGAATAAGATTTACATTTCACACTCTCAGCAAACGGTAGGCCCTACACATTTTGAATTTTGTCGTTTGTTGTGAAGTCAATTCTTAGGCAATATCTTTTAGGCGTCAAAACTAATTTATACAACTATAAATATGATCACTTTATAATCTGATAAAATATATAGATAAAACACCTTTGACATCCGCTGAAATTTTTTCCCTGAGAGGAAATAATATAATGTCAAATTATATTGTAATTATAGAATACCCATCTATTTATTAACTTATCTATCTACCAATCTATCTGGCTATCTCGTCTATCTATCCACGAATCATTCTATATTTTTTTCCTCAATAACTATTTTTCTTTTTATGTCTATTGTCACAGCTACAGGTGATTTAAAGGATAGACAGATTGCGATGGGGCCGCAGCGTTGTCTAAAGGCTGAAAGAGGTTGGTCAACTGATCACAAATTTCTATTTTTAACTCACTTTACGTCGATACAACAACACAGTACTCATCTTATCTTATATGCTACAGACGCTCCTCCTATAAAAAAGATTATTGCGTCCTATGCTCATCCGTGGTCCAAGTCTAGTCTTGCATCTTTATTAATGTTTTAAATGATGTAAAGTCACTGGTTTTCATGGTTTGTTCAGATAACCCAATCTATGCCCGAATGCCACTCGGGAAGAAAGAGTACTTATATGCATTTGTTCTCGCATAAGGGATAAGGAAAGTGTTTTGTCTTTATGTTTATCTGAGCATTTGAACGGGTTGTTATTGGGCTGTATTTGTACGTGTAAAAATTCAGACGTTTATTTACAAGCAAAGATGATTTCAATGTCGTCCCACTGCATTCAGTCATTCAACTTTTATAATAATCACGCCCCAAGATACCTAAACGTTCTCCAGGCTTAAGAGGTCTTGCAAGCGAGTTGTTAGTTGTTACTCTTCCCAACAGTAACTAACTAAACTGAGTTTCTGCTCTGGTATATATATACAGCTTTCTCAATAAAGACCACGTGATATTTGAAATGTAAAATGTTTATTCAAACAATCAATCTTCCTTTTACCAGAGTCGAAACAAGTAATTAAAGTTCAGAGCCCCAAAGCAACAGGAAATAGATTAGTAAATGTATAATTTTTGTACGGAACTTTCACCTAATTTAAAGTGCGACATTGGAGGACAAAAGTTTAGCTCAAGCTAGTCTGTCTTCCTAAATAAAAGGTCAAATGGAGTCACTACCAACTTCACCATAACATCTATATTTTATCTATCTTACTTATCTATAAATAAGTCTATCTATAAAAACACCAGTAGGCCTATATCTCTATCTTTTTATCTATCTATCCACCTATCTATAGTCGATCTCTCTCTACCTATCTATCTATAGTCTCTAACTATCCAATTTATATATCTATAATCTATCTCTCTATCTATGTATCTAAAATCAATCTCTATCTATCTATCTATAGTCAATCTCTATCTATCTATCTATCTATCTATCTATCTATCTATCTATCTATCTATCTCTTTCTATCTATATATAGTCTATCTCTATCTATATTTAGTCTATTTCTATCAAATAAATCTATTCTTCTATAATCAATTTAATATCTTTAGTCTATCTCTATCAATTCAGTCTATCTTATTATATCTATAGTTTTATCTATCTATCTTAATTAATTATCGATAAGTCCATCTTTGTATCCACATGTAGGGCCTATATCTTATCATCTATCTATGTATCTGTCGATCTATTTTCCTGCGTCTATCACCAGTCTGTCAAGGGAAACGAAAACAACACAAATAAGTCAACAAAGCAGGATGTATACAAACATAATTTTATATAGCCTACTCTATCATACGACGAGACACCTGCTTCCTCCCCCCCCCCAAGCCAGTACACTAACTCAACACGCAATAGACCTGCTTCCTCCCCCCCCCCCCCCCCAAGCCAGTACACTAACTCAACACGCAATAGACCTGCTTCCTCCCCCCCCCAAGCCAGTACACTAACTCAACACGCAATAGACCTGCTTCCTCCCCCCCCAAGCCAGTACACTAACTCAACACGCAATAGACCTGCTTCCTCCCCCCCCCCCCAAGCCAGTACACTAACTCAACACGCAATAGACCTGCTTCCTCCCCCCCCCCCAAGCCAGTACACTAACTCAACACGCAATAGACCTGCTTCCTTCACCCCCCCCCCCCAAGCCAGTACACTAACTCAACACGCAATAGACCTGCTTCCTCCCCCCCCCCCCCCCCCAATGTTATCTATGTGTTCTTTTTTATAATCCCAGAAATTGTAGATAGTCTGAAAACACCACGTCAGGACAGAGATCGTTTAAATCGCATCGTTTTGTTTCTGCGTCACCCAATTAAGTACAAAGTAAACCAACACCATCCATTCAGTTGAGTTAATGGAGTGGAGAGAACGTCAATGAAAATGTTCAACAGTTGAAAGAATCCATTATACCCCATTATACTCTTAGTCTCTTGAACAATGTAAAATTCTAGCCGTGGAATCAGATCTGGAATCATTACTTCTCTCTTTAACTGTTATTCTCTCACTCTCTCTCCTTCCCACCTCTTTATTGTTTTTCAAGGGCTCGTTCGACTGGCGAACCGACGGTTCCGGATTCGAATCCTGGTGCAGTCTAGGATTTTATTCCTCCGGGACTTGAGGGTGGCCCTGAGTCTACCCAGCGTTGGCGGGTACCTGACTGGCACTAGTTGATGGTAAAGTAAAGGCGGCGGGGCGTTGTGCTGGGCCACAAATCCCCTCGTACGCCGTGGCCACAGAAACTGGTGAACGCTGCTTCACCAGCCCTATGATCAGTTTGGTTCGACGGTTACCTTACTTTACTATCTTGTTTCTCGTCTGTCTATCGTACTCTTTTCTCCTGCCTTCTTCTCTCAATCCGTTTATATTTTCATTTTAATTTGTTCTACCATTATTTTCTCTCTTTCTATCTTCTCATTATATATGTCACTTCCCATTATATATGTCACTTCCCATTATATATGTCACTTCCCATTATATATGTCACTTCCCATTATATATGTCACTTCCCATTATATATGTCACTTCCCATTATATATGTCACTTCCCATTATATATGTCACTTCCCATTATATATGTCACTTCCCATTATATATGTCACTTCTCATTATATATGTCACTTCCCATTATATATGTCACTTCTCATTACATAGGTCACTTCCCATTATATATGTCACTTCCCATTATATATGTCACTTCTCATTATATATGTCACTTCTCATTATATATGTCACTTCTCATTATATATGTCACTTCTCATTATATATGTCACTTCCCATTATATATGTCACTTCCCATTATATATGTCACTTCCCATTATATATGTCACTTCCCATTATATATGTCACTTCCCATTATATATGTCACTTCCCATTATATATGTCACTTCTCATTATATATGTCACTTCCCATTATATATGTCACTTCTCATTATATAGGTCACTTCCCATTATATATGTCACTTCCCATTATATATGTCACTTCTCATTATATATGTCACTTCTCATTATATATGTCACTTCTCATTATATATGTCACTTCTCATTATATATGTCACTTCCCATTATATATGTCACTTCCCATTATATATGTCACTTCCCATTATATATGTCACTTCCCATTATATATGTCACTTCCCATTATATATGTCACTTCCCATTATATAGGTCACTTCCCATTATATATGTCACTTCTCATTATATAGGTCACTTTTCCCTTATTTCTCAAGTCCGGGACGGGGGGAGGGGGGTATCTACTATTTTGTTCGTCCACTTTCTCTTCCTTCTATTCATCTCTATGCGCTGAGATATACAAAAACCTCCCCCCCCCCCAACCCTCGGAGAGACTTGTTTATTGTGCCAGGAATTATAAGTCCGGCCTCGCCGTCTAGCAGTGATTACCTTTAAGCCGGTCACGACCCACACACCAGTGGAAAGTTGTGGAGAAACCAAGCGGGTGGGGGAGGGGGGAGAAGTTTGAAAGCATGCGTAGATGACCCCCCCCCCCAACTCGCTATGTTTCTCTTTGCTTCTGTCTTTCTCTCATTCTCTTTGTTTTTCACTTTCTTTATCACACTTTCTCTTTCTCCCTCTTTATCTTTAACTCCCTCTTTCAATCTCTCTCGTTTTGTTCCTCTTTCTCTCATTCTCTTCTTCAACCACATTCACTCTTTCTACTTCTCACTCTCTCTTTCTCTCTGTATCTATCTCTTACAGTACTCTTACTCTATGGGCCTGTATATTTTGAAGAGATCGCTAGTGTGTTTATTTCATGTCATCTTAGGCTACAATACTCAAGAATCGTTATCATCGAATCGTCAGCAGAATATTCGTCAATGACATTCTATTTTGATAGTCTAGGTCAGGGATCGGCAACCTACCACACGCGTGACAGTCTCGGCACGCAGAGCGATTTCAATGGCATGCGGAAGAACCCACAAAAAGGCTCTTTAAGTATTTACTAGAAGAAATTGGCATGGATACATTTTTGGCTCACGGCTCGCTGATTGAATTAGAAATCCTACTTCGACACGCTATAATAGGCTGTCGACCAGTGCGTTGGGTAAAGAGACAGTTATTTTACCATGACAGTTGGTCTAAACTAGGGATCGGCAACCTTAGGCACACATGCCAAAATTGGCACGCAGAACGATTTTCAATGGCACGCGAGAGACCTCCAAGAGGTGTTCTTTTATTAATGAAAATGAGGAAAACTGACTTTTGAAGCCGATATTTCCGAACGACAGAGTGACACATTTCAGTTAGTTGAACGCATTTACAAAGACGAGGTCAAACAGCACTTGAACTGTTAGACCACTGGAATAGATTTGCATATATCTTGAGTAAAAATCAAGTTCAAAACATTTAACTATATGAACTTTCCTTTATAATGGCATAATATTAAAATATAGATAGTTAGGCTTTTTCAGAAGTACATCGAAGCACTCAAAGCGGAGTTTTCTAAACCAAGTCAAGACTTTCAAATTTATGGACTTATTTATTCATACCACATCAAGCCTAACTGGCTTAATCTTACTACAACCTTCTTAGATGTAGAAGATTTTTAAAGTGGTGTAATATTGGCAATTTTAAAACGCAGCCCGTTATATTTTAAATATTTAAAAAAATTGGCATCGACATGTGTTAGTTTGCGGGAAACTCTGGATGGACCGTGCTTAGGAAAGTCGTCTGCTATTCTGAACTGCCAGGCATTCGCTCTTCTTTCAGATTTTGGTTCACATTACACGAGTGAATAGTATTATAGTATTTAGTGTTTATTGCACACAAAAAAGCTATGTTAAGCATTCAAAGAGGTCACTTACACTTCACTATTCAGAAATGACTAAATATGTATCAGTCATTATAAATTTGCAATGAGCATTCAAGACAAGGCGCTTATTAATTCATACAGACTAATAACAATTAAAGGCGTTTATATAATTTGTTAAGCACCAATATTGAATAAAATTTTAGACACTTTATTTTAATTTAAGGGAGATAATTAGCCCGTTTTATTTGCGCTATTATTTCTAATATTATGTTTCTTATTTAATTGTGTTTTTTTTTTAAGACTAAATGGCTAACAACTCATAACTTTATAATGACCATGCTGTAAAAAGTAGTTGAAAATTATCTAAAAATTATATTACTAAAAAACTGTATGCACATTTTAAAACATTACATTAACTACCCAGTTTGTATGCTTATTACATGTAAATTCCACTTAATGTTACTTTTACGGCATTCTACTCTTAAGCAAATTAAAGATAATCTCATTTAAACTGAGAATAAATTATAATCAGTATTAGCACTTGCTAGATCTTTATCTTGACAACTAAATGATAATATTCACAAAATAATTAGATCTATTATAAATCTGAAAGTTTGGTAATAAAAATATTTATTAAATAATAATTAAATTTAATAATTTTAACCGACTCAGACCTTATGCTGAAAGAATCATTGCGGAAGAGCATGCAGGCTTCAGGCAGGGACGTGGTACCACAGAGCAGATCCTTAACCTGCGAATACTCTGTGAGAGACATGCGTAACACCAACAACACTTATACCATGTATTTGGTGATTTTTAAAAAGCATTCGACGGGGTCTGGCATGCTGCCCTACGGGCAATCCTGAAACATTAAAACAATAATGACAACCTGATAATGCTGATACGCAGCCCCTATGAAAGGGCCACCAGTGCAGTCTTGTTCAGCCACAACAATGGAGATTGGTTTAGGACTACCGTTGGAGTACGACAAGGATGCTTGCTCTCGCCAACACTGTTCAACATCTTCCTGGAGAGAATCATGTCAGATGCAGATGATATAAATGGATTCGCCGGGAGCGAGGAAGAATTAGCCAATCTAGTGGAACGACTGGACTAAACTTCCGCATACAACGGCATGCAAATCAGTGCCGAAAAAAACAAAATTAATGACTAGAAACACCAGCGGCATCAACACGCAGATCAAGATTGGTGGGCAGAGTTTGGAAACAGAAGGCAGCTTCAAATACCTAGAAGCTTTTGTGTCCAAAGAGGGCTCCAAACCAGAAGTAATGTTCAGGATTGCCCAGACAACAGCATCACTAAAGAGGCTCAAGACAATATAGAAAGGCAAGAACTTAGCCCTCAGCACCAAAATCAGGCTTATGCGCTCACTTGTCCTCTCCATTTTCTTATATGCTTGTGAGTCCTGTACATCAACAGCTGAGCTAGAAAAGAAGATAAACGCCATAGAAATGAGATGCTTCAGAAATCTGCTCGGTATCTGCTATAAAGACAACATCTTCAATGAGCAGATACGAAATAGAATAATCCAGGAAATTGGACAATACGAAGACCTGCTGGCCACAGTCAAGAAAAGGAAACTGGAATGGTATGGCCAAGTCACCAGAATCAACGGCTTTCCAAAACCATTTTACAGGGTATCACCAGAGAAGGAAGAATGAGAGGAAGACAAAAGAAACGATGGGAGGATAATATCAGGGAATGGACAGGAACAAAACTGTGCGACGCATTCAGAAAGGCTGAGAGACGGGAGGAATGGAGGAGGCTGGTGTACATGTCATCTGTAGCGCCCCAACGGTCCAACAGACTAGGGGATATGTAGGGTGTAGGATTAAATTTAGTATAAATGCAAATAAAAAGGATGATGATCACAAACGCATTAATTGTTGTTATTAAATATAAAACGCTATAACGATTTTCTGTTTACATTTCTTTTGCTTTTGGCTTTGGTCTTGCTACGGAGTTTAAAATCAATAATTGACTTATACACAAAAAAAAAAGACAAGTATAATGAAGCAGGTTGACTTTTAGGCTGTTGGCACGCTGAATGATTTAGAAATCCTAGTTTGGCACACTGTTAGCAAAAGGTTGCCGACCCCTGCTCTAAACAACACTCTGCGTCAAGCGACACTTGGACTACCGCGGCAGTTCGTCTACGGATACTTTGTCTACTAAGTACAGTTCGTCTACGGATACTTTGTCTACTAAGTACAGTTCGTCTACGGATACTTTGTCTACTAAGTACAGTTCGTCTACGGATACTTTGTCTACTAAGTACAGTTCGTCTACGGATACTTTGTCTACTAAGTACAGTTCGTCTACGGATACTTTGTCTACTAAGTACAGCTCGTCTACGGATACTTTGTCTACTAAGTACAGTTCGTCTACGGATACTTTGTCTACTAAGGACAGTTCGTCTACGGATACTTTGTCTACTAAGGACAGTTCGTCTACGGATACTGTTACGTGACATGGACTCAGTCACTATTATAAACCATTATTATTCCCATTATATATTATTATTATTATGGAACATGGTATTGAAAATGTAATACGGTTCTAACATTCAACGCTTAGGCTGTAGTTATTAAATATGACCATTCCCTTCGCAATTGCATAGAGGCTACTAATAGCTTATGCTTAATTAAATATTTCACCCTTGTTTTAAAAATGACAGTCGAGACAAAATGCTATTAATAGATTATAACTGGTTTTAACTAGTTGATCTCTAGACATCGACTGAAGTATATCCCCCATTCTCCCCCCACCTCCTCTCAGAGTTTTTTCCCTCTTCCCGCGGTTGAGATAATTTATGCGAGTAGGGTCAGATTCCAGCGTTTCCATTGGTTCCGCCACTCTGAGCTGACTACTACTTCTTGCTGACGTTCCACCCGCCCAAACCCATGAGTTCTAACTCCGATAGTCTAAGGGACGGTCGTAATATTGTTTGCTTTCTTAAATGTACTGATTTTGATGCTAGAAGATGTTACGCTTCAAAAGAAGTTATTGAAACCTTATTGTTGAATTAATAAACCAGTTGATACTATTACTGAAGGAATCTTGGTCAGTCTTTTACTGTTCATCGTTCAAACTGTCGTTTGCTACATTGAAGGAGATATTTAATAATTCACTGTCAGAGATAGTGGTGGATCTGCGGCCTCACTGAATCAACACCCAAACACTAGATTAACGAAGCTTAGCAAGTAACAATCACAGAAGGTTGTCGCTAATGTAATAATACTTTGTCTACTAAGGACAGTTCGTCTACGGATACTTTGTCTACTAAGGACAGCTCGTCTACGGATACTTTGTCTACTAAGGACAGCTCGTCTACGGATACTTTGTCTACTAAGGACAGCTCGTCTACTGTTTTTCCATCCGTGAAGTTTCGTCGGCCGCAAATTGTTTAGCGACTCTGTAAACAAAGTTTAAGGCCACTATAGAGATTTATTAAAATAAACTATGCACATTGTGGCGCTGATTGTCTTATAATGTTTCCGCATTGCCTGATTGGTGTATTCTAGGGGTCTTGATTGAGTGTGACAGTATTGGTTGAATAACATCAGTAATAATAATAATAACAATAATAATAATGATACTTGTGTAGCGCATATCCCGTTGGGAACAGTTCTATGCGCTGTCAACAGTCACATCAGAGTACAGACAAAGAGTTATGGCGCTATTAAAGGATTGTGAGATGGATAATTATATCAATTATTACACTGACCAGAGCCTTGTATAGTCTATACTGTTACAACTTTCGACACCAAACATAATATAGGCTACCGTATGTTGTTTTATTTCAGAAACATGCTTGTAAAGGCACATACTATTTGTTTGTTGTTTTTTTTGCTTGTGTTTATGTGTTTAAAATACGAGTCAACTGTATTAATTAAAGCACTGACGTTGAAAACATCAAACCAACATTGATATCATCTATTCGTTAATTGCTTGTTTATACCGAACTGTTTGATACGAGGTTGTTTTTTCCTCTCGCTTTTATGAAAAAGAAAAATGGAAAACATCTAAAAATAGGCCAACATATAGGAGAGGGGGTGGGCGATGGAGTGGGTAAATCAAACCTGAAACTACTTCAGTCCTGCGCCATTATGTAGCTGTAGTGGTTGTAATAAAATCTCATTAAGGAACAATGCCGTACCCCCGCTGTGTGTATGTCGTTGTTGATTTTCCCAGAGTTGAGCTCTGCCCACCGCTACATAATGTTGCTGACATTAAAATGATACCCCTGTTGTTTAGACTAGGCGTCACAAGTCTGGTTGATTGCGTCAATGTTGGGGGGAGGGAGAAGGGGGGGGGGAGACAGTGGAGCATATCCTTGCGCGGAGGGAATGCCCCCCCCCCCGTCAGCTTTCGAAAGGATGAGTCGGGTGACCTACTGTCCACTGACCTCTACGGAGACATAGTCATACTTAGAAGAACAGGCAGAGTTAATATCCAGGGCTCTAAGGGGTGAATTATCTCCGCTCTCAAACCAAACAGAGTTCAGAGTTCAGAGTTCAAGTCAAGTTTGGTTTATTTCTTTGATCGGGGATAGACGATTTTTTTATGTATAGAATAGAAATGATTAGATCAGTTTTTTTTTTTTTTGTGTATACGTTTCTTCACTTGTTTTTCGTGTTGTTTGTCTTTTCGAAACAAACTCATAAACACCAGAAATTATTCAAAAACTATCATAAGTTTACTTTTTTTTTAAAACATCCGATTAAGTCAAGCTTTTTTTTTTAAGAAACAAAAACAACAATGAAACGTTATGGCATCCAATTATAGCCCACAGAATCGCAAAGTTGGTATGAAATATGTTGCCCCGAAACAAACCTATTTCTAACGAACATATTAATATAACTTATATTATAAGAAATAGTATAGCAGCGATCGCCTCATTACTACTTGTTATTATTGCTTACTTGATTAGTTCCTTTGGTTCCTTGTGAAACATGGGGCCATCGCGCAACAGCTCTCCAGCGCACTCGATTCTGGACAGCCTTTTTAGATCACCCCATGACAGGTTGCAACTTTTCATTTTCTCTTCACAGGAGCGTCTCCAGGTGGTCTGCGGGCGACCAACTCGCCTTCTTCCCTGGGGGTTCCATTCCAGAGCCTGTCGGGTGATTTCCTTGTGGGTGTTCCGCAGCGTGTGCACGATCCAGCGCCACTTTAACCTGGCGATCTGCTGTTCGAGGGGGTCCTGGTTTGTTTGCCGCCACAAGTCGGTGTTCTTTACTTTTTCTGTCCCACAAATCTTTAATATGTTGCGGAGGCAGCCATTAACAAAGGCTTGAAGCTTATTGTTTAGAGTGTTTGTGACTCTCCAGGTCACTGAGTCGTAGGGAAGCACTGACTTAACGTTGGTGTTGAAGATTCGTAATTGGTTCCGGACAGACAGGGCTGACCTCCAGACTGGCCTCGGGGTGATGAAGGCATGTCTCGATTTCCCGTGTGGAGTGGTTGTCCTACCATCGGGCGCCACCCCTGGGTGGCGGATCGGGGAACGCTCGCCATACCTGTATGGAGGGTACCGGGTAAATAAAATACCTGGGGCGGACCAAAGACATCAGCTGTGACCTCATAAACTAAAAACAAGAGGGTAGGGCGTAAGGTTAGCACCCTCACTCTGTAGAAAATAACACGCTACAGAAACCAATACTTGTTATTATAAAGTTCAAGTAATGTTCTTTCGTTATTAAACGCCATCTAGTTTCCAGAATTGTGCTGTTTCTCTTTACTGCCAATAACTTTATCAGCACTGAATAAAAGACGCCAGTGAAAGTATAATAGTAAACAGTTTAGACTTTAGAGCGAATCGTGATTCTAAAATTGTAAAACAAGAAGAAATGATCATGTTTCTCGTGTTGAAAGAATCGATACTATGTAACAGATTAATAAAACGATACAAGTAAACTGTTTTATTGTACTGTAGAGTTTTGTTTGTAGATTCGATTCAAAGTATCGAGTTTAATTTAATTAATCGGCTACATTACACTTGATAGAAATTGATAGGAGATCGTTCTTTTTATTAAGCGAATTAAAATGCGGACTTTATTTTATAACATAAAGATGATATTGTAATAAGAGATGGAAGAAAAGATAGATAGATATTTGTATAAATATAATAATAATAATAATGGTCATTTATTATAGCGCTTCTATCCATGCTATTAAATTTAGCATGATGACTGGATAAGAGAGATTGCTACGGTACTGGCCGTATAAATGCACATATTGATAGATAGCATGAATTTAAAAAAAAATGAAAAAATATACATCTAATATGTGAGAATAGTTCATAGAAATTTAAAATAAGTAGATACAGAGAAATATTAATTAGATTAACATGCATGTATAAATGAGTGTATTTAGAGTACTTAAAAAACATATTTAAACATTACAGTTTCAAAAAAGCTACTGTATCCATCGAAACTTTTGTACAACATGGGACTGAAAGTGATTTAAACTTCCATATTGTAGACTGTCAATGATATTAAGACTTTCACAATCCTTTCATTATATCTTTCTAGTAGCATAACAAGTGTTGAATACATTCATACATACATAAATAAAGATATACACTGCCTATACTTCTTGTGATATATATATTTATATATACCGGTATATATATATATAAACAAGCTTAATTGCCGTGCGTTGCCCAGGGAAAATAAGACAGACCTGTATAAGCTACAGATACACATTTTATAAAGTACATTGCACAGAAAGCTATAAATCTAATAATTTGAAAAAAAAACTATCCTTTTTTAATGAATTCTTTTAGAAAAGTAATTTAATAAAAACAATTGTAAAAAAAAAGGTATAGACTGGAGATACGAGCCCAGGTCGCCCGCATAGTAGTCCCATACGTTAACCACTTAGCTAAAGAAGACACATGTCCGTTTCAAATCGCAAAAATAAGGTCACGTGTTGAAATAACTAATATGATTGGTTGAACACACACACATATATATTATATATAGATAGAACATAGATAGCTAAGTAAAAAAGAAAAGGCTTTGCGTAATTTAAGTAATCGAAAGATCAAAGTTTACTTGTATAAAGTTGTGTTAAATCTTTTGCATACAAGATGTGGATGTCACAGAGTTAGCGTTTCAAGAACAATACATGTCAGTTGTCCTACCCTAAGTTGTCCTACCCTAAGTTGTCCTACCCTAAGTTGTCCTACCATCTGTATCACATCGTAAAAGTTTGGCCTCAGTCTAATCCAGGGGTATCCAAACTACGGCCCATCGGGCCGGATGCGGCTCGCGAGGCTCTCTCATCCGGCCCGTGGAGACCTTTTTATTTACCAGAAATGTCTGCTATTTTGAAATCAATGAAACAACTTCACCATTCCCACGAATACAGGTGTTCATGTGTAGTGTATCAGTGCGTTATCAAATAATAACTGAATAAAATAATAGGCCCATTAAATAAATAAGTAATAATAACATCCACGTATTGTTTCTTTTCTCTTTGGACCTCCAAATTGTGTAGTCGGCCCCCGCGGCCCTCGGACTGAAAATGTTTGAAGACCCCTGAGACTAATCGATTGCCTCCCCCCAATCAAGGACATCCCTATTCTAGTGCAGGCTTATAATAAATGTCGGTGTAAATGTCGTAACGAAATGACTCGAGCTAAATGTCTCATGTTGTTAGGGTTAGATGAGATACAAGACGCCAGGATGTACTTATACCATGATCGACTTCTTGACCTCGCAGAGAAATGACTGCAAAGCACATTATGAAAGACAAGGGAAGACCACTCTTGTAATTTTAACTCTCTTTCCTCCCGACACACACATGCACGCGCACACACACACATAAACACACACACTTACACCATCTCCCATTCCAGATGATTTGAAATAATAATAATGCCATTTCTTGCTAATAGAGATTGAACAAATGGCGGGCTCACCTTTGTGTGATTGTAAACTACACACAAAAAAAAAACAACAAGAAAATATTAATTAAAATTATTTTAGAAAAAAAAAATACAAATCGATGTGTCTTTTTATGAAAAATGACCTTTTGTTAAAAATGTATTTTACTTAGACAAATCATGACAAACTATTTACACAATTTTGACGCATTTGTAAAATGATCACTTCCAGGGGATCGGAAACCTTTTGCTAATAGTGTTCCATACTAGGATTTCTAAATCATTTAGCGTGCCAACAGCCTGAAAGTTAACCCGTTCTACTATGTTAGCGCCGTAGCATAACCGATGCCAAAAGCAATGGAGATTCATCGAGAATTTCGTTACATCGTTTTATATTAAATTAAAAATTAACGTGATTGTGATATTCATCTTTTTTTTATTGTATCGGTCCATAGTAAAAATAATAGAAAATTTATTTTATAAATTTCAGTGTCTAATAATTTTAAAATATATTTAGTTGACAAGAAGTAAATCTAATGCATACTATCAGCTCGTTATAGTTTAATCTCAGATTAACTGAAATGTCGTTTAATATTTTTGACCCGATTTTGACAAGGCAGTAATGCTGATTAATCGAATTGATGCGTATTAATCGTACATACTGTGTAGTTTATGTAGCGTTTTAAAATGTAAATATAGCTTAAGTTATTTAGTAATATAATATCTATATAGGTTTTAACTACTTTTATAATTCGATAATTTTAAAGTTATATGTTGTAAGCCATTTGTTTTATAAAGAAAAAATTAGAAACATATTAAAACATTTCAACGCAAAAAAACTTATTAATTATCTCCCTTTTAAATTTAATTTTGCTAATTAATTTTGATTTTAGTGATGACAAACATGTAATGTTTTGTAATGTAACTAATATTACTTTTTAGTTGTTTTTTTTTATTTAAAAAATACAGCATTCTGGTATTCATTTCAAGATGTAATTAAAGGTATAAAATTAATTTACGTTAATTAAACAGTGGTAAATAAATATTTCCTGTTTCCTGCCTAAATTGTTTGTATATTTAAGAAGTTTATTTTTAACCATTAATAATTACAATAATTACATAAATATAATACTAGTAAATATAATATAAATATAATACTAGTAAAGTAAGTATCCCGTCGGACCAAAATTATCCATAGGACCGGTTAATAAACGTTCACCAGATTTGTGTGGCCACGTCATACTAGAGGTTTGTGTGGCCAGCTTTAAGTCCTGCTAAGCTACCCCAACTAAAGGTACCCATCAGAGCTGGCTAGACCCAGGCACACCCTCCAGACCCGAGAAGAAATCCTAGCAACCAGCAGAATTCCAACCCAGGACTTTCGGTGTGCCAGCCTAACTCACTGCCGCTAGGCCACTGCGCTACATAATGCTAGTTTAAAAGCCGCTTACATTTAATGAAATAATAAAACAAATTTGCTTTAGAATAAATTATTTGTATGCCTAATTTTGTATACAAGATGGCCTAATTAAAGAAGATGAACATAAAAACTCTTTTTAATGTAATTAGTCTGTACCAATTAATGAGCGCCCTTGCCTCGAATGCTTTGTATGCTTGAAACAGCTTTCATGTGCGATAAAATATGTTTACAAATTTAAGTTGAACTAAAAGCTAAAAGTAGAGCGAATGCCTAGAAGTTGAGAACAGCAAATGACTTTCCTTAGCAGCTTCTTTCAAGACTTTCCCGCAAATCGGGATATTTTGATAGCATTGTTGTATGGTTGTAATTATATTCGCTGCATTGTAGCAATTATTGTTATTGCTAATATTCCAACTTAAGAAAAAGATCCAGATCAAAGTTGGTTGTATTATGTTATGGCCTTCTTTATTATGACTATTATTACGACTCGTTAAATCGGATTCAATGAATATAGTTGTATCTTTATTAGAAGTCTCTAGATTCTGCTAATCTGTAGCCCAAGCTAGGGGTTCCTTGACTGACAGGTCTATGCAGTAATGTAGTTATATTCGTGATAATTATCTTCAACACCTTTCTCAACAATGATAGATCAAACAACTCCAGTTGTTGAATAAACAATTTTATTTAAATTGTAGACTCAATATAAACGATCAATAAATGCATCAACGGATGGCAACATAAGTATCAATAAAATGACATGAAATATACAAGTGTCGATATAGCGACTTCACTCTACAAACTTTCGAACTGAACTAACTTTAAGGAGGTGGGGACTTTACAAAGAAAACTATCATCGAAGATTCTACAGGGTCTTAATACGCATTTTAACCTCTTTCTCTATAATTACTACGATCCAGAATTATCCTCCAATTTCCACGGGGTTGGACGAATTATTTTATTTAAACTGCCCTCAGGGCACAAAGGTCAAACCTTGGTCGCCTTGGACTCTGATACGCACTTGTTAAGAGGTCAATGCCTTACTACGTCATTCATTTATGACCGATATTCGTAACAATTAAGATCATCAATTTAGTCCATGAATTTAAAGTTTTTGTTTAGAAAACTTTGCTATGAATAGGCCTACTTCAAAGTACATCTGATAATACCCATCTATCTATCTATCTATCTATCTATCTATCTATCTATCTATCTATCTATCTATCTATCTATCTATCTATCTATCTATCTATCTATCTATCTATATCTATCTATCTATCTATCTATATCTATCTTTCTATCTATCTATCTATCTATCTCTATCTATCTTTCTATCTATCTATCTATCTATCTATCTATCTATCTATCTATCTAAATATGCCTTAAATTAGGGTAATAGTTACATGTTTTCAAATTGACTTCACGCCAAGAGATATCTAGCTTCAATGCAAATCAATTCCAGTGGTCGCACCTCTTCATTGTAAATGCAAATATTCAACTCACTGAAATGTTGTTATTCAGATATGTCGACTTCAACAGTTACTTCTCCTAATTCAATATTAGAAAATGTTATTGCTAAAAATGTTTTGTTTTTTTATTATGCAACAACATATCTCTATATTCCGTATAGCGTGAGACTTGAATTGCCTGTAAATCAAGAAATGGCGATATACTATACAATAGACTTTCTTTACAAAAGATTCAATCACAGATCGCCAATGATGAAAAATTTACACACAAACTTTCCTGAACTTTAACAGTTAACATACATTGTGATTTTCAAGGTGTTAGACACGCAGCCGCCATTAATTATGCTGCCGTACCGGTATGTTTATGATTTGCATTAAAATCTCTTTCTTCGGGAGATATCTCGCGTGCCATTGATAATCGCTCTGCATGCCAAGTCTGGCACGCGTTCCTTAGGTTGCCGAACCCTCAATTACACCATAGAATATTAATACATCGTCAACAAGTCAATTAAATATAATGAATATCATATAAGTACAGGAAGCAGGAGAGTTTTGATTAGAATATGCCAACAAATAAATTCGTGTACTAGAGTATAATTATAATTAATTATTTTAATGAATGCGAAAGTAAACAATGACGTGACTTGGCGACAAGTGATGAAGGTAATCCGGAGGGAGGAAAGACAAGGCGATAACAGCAGAGTATGTAGATTGACTGAGAGAGACTGCGAGATTAAGAAAAGAGGGAGAGAAGAGAGGGAGGGAGAGAGAGAGAGGGTAGGGTTTTGCTGAGAGTCGACGTATGCATTGTTTAGTTACATAAAGGACTGGGGACTTGCAGGCTATTCAAATTTTATGGTGGCTAGAATGATATCGATTTTGTAAATACATCTTCGTTATAAGAGTTATTGTTAGAAAGAACTACATACTTTAGGTATTATCTTTTCATGTTATTAAAGACGCTCCTTCTTTAAAGAAGAAAATTGCGTCCTACGCTGATCCATGATGAAGTCTTGCATTTTTATAAGTATTGAGCTACTGAAAAAGACATGTAAATACGTTTGTCTGGCATTGGCTGCAAGAGAGCAAACAGCTCTGCAGACGGCTAATAGAAAACAAAGAAGAATAAGTGTTTTAAATAATGTTAAATTACTGGTTTTCCTGGTTTGTTCAGGCCACCCATTCCCATAGTTACATGAAACCTTATGTTCCCTGAGATGTGAATGCAAAAGTTTATATTATAAATTTATCTAAATGAAATACGTAGCATTGTATTAGCAAATACATTTATCCTCATTAGCCCGAGACACACTTATCCCTTCCCACCCGTATAGACCTTTTCATTTTATTAATTATTCCAAAAAAAGAGGTCAATGTCTACGCATGCGCAGTCGCTAGGGG
Organism: Anisus vortex; assembly: GCA_949126835.1. Classification (NCBI taxonomy): domain Eukaryota; kingdom Metazoa; phylum Mollusca; class Gastropoda; family Planorbidae; genus Anisus; species Anisus vortex. The sequence goes on from OX421507.1 coordinate 34,112,851, forward strand.
GCAGAAGTTGTCAATAAAACCTTCTTCGCCTTTGTTATTTTACTGGGGGCCTAGTGGTTTTTAGGCGTAATTATATTAGCTTTTCATTTTACAAAAAAACTAATTCATAAAAACTTTATACCCAGAAGCTAGGGAGCGAACTGTACTTTTCTTTTACCTTTTGAACCTGTTTTTAACCCAAAAAACATTTATTATACACTCTAGGCCTAATGCGTCTATGGTTACCATGTTAATACAGATTGGCGTCGAGCGATCAGTAAATCGTCTTTAAGCATAGGCCTACAAAAAAAATTTAACATAGTTATATATTTATAAAGCTTTGTTTGTGTTGAAGTATCAACGCGTAGGCTATATTGTATTAAGTTATTATTTGTAGCAATAGAAATCGTAACTTGTAATTTTTTTTTTTTTTTTTTTTTTTTATCGTTCGATTTCGATGTCACAAAAGAACCTTGAAAAGCCAAAGTAAGCTCATCACAGTTTGATTCTGAAAAGGCCTAGGTCTATGTCCCATAGGCCTATGCTATTGTTTGACTTGTTCTGGGGTTTTATCGTTAAAATATTGTATGTAGAATTAGTTAAGCGGGATTATAACATATTAGTAGGCCTAGACATAGCTATAGGCCTATAGCCGCCTATAGGCTATAGTAGGCCTATAGGGGCTATAGGCTATTATAGGCCCAAATAGGCCCTAATAGGCTAAGCTAAAGTAGCCTAAAGGCCTATATAAATTATAAATATAGGCTTATGGCTTATAGGCTTATAGGATAGGCCTATAATAGCTATTATTTAATATAATATAGCATATCGAATCGGCCTATCACATATAGTTTACAATAATAGGCCTAATTATTAGCCTGCCTATAGGCCTAGGCCTATTACTATTAGCCTATTATAGTACATTAGCCTATCATAGTAGCCTAAAGGTTATAAGCTCAAACAGTTTAAACTATAAAACAATTGAAAATATTTACTATTTACTATAGAAAAATGTTGATTAACCGATTGCGATTGCATGAAATAATTAAGCGAATATGAAGGAATGAAGGTAGGCTATGCTATATATTTGATGTTTGCAAACTGGTGCGTGTTTTCTTCATGAATTTTTAGTTATAGGCCTGTTATTGAATAATATTTCATGCATAGGACTAATGAAATGACAATAAGTCACAATATGAATAGGCCTATATATCTATATCTAGGCCTATATATCTATAGGCCTATCATATTCAATATGGAAAACATAGGCCTACGCCGACATACGGTCATAGGCCCGACTATACGACATAGGCCTATATGCTATATATTATTATATTAGCCTCTTCCTACGAACAATATATATTTTTTTAAAGTTTAACATAATATTTGCTATGCTATGGCTATGGTTTTTATATTCGTGAAGATGCATCGGCTTTTATGCGTCTGTCTCTATCAAACATTCAACATGAAATATATCTAGAATTATATTTGCCTTTTTATTAATCAAAACGAGCGATCTAGGTCTAGGGCTAAGTTAAGCAATAGAATGAATAGCCTACAGTAATAAAAGCATTATAGGCCTAATTATTATTTTTTCGATACAAAACTATTTGTAAACGTAATTTTTTTTTTTTACATTGAAGAAACTCAACAAAAAGTAAAGTGATCACGATAGAATCGACCATAATATTAAGGTCCAAAGCATAGAGTCCTGGTCTAAAAAAAAATTTCTTTAAAAAATAAAGAAGCTCTAAACGTTTTTTTTTAACAATTCCCTTCCTAGGTTCTTAGTTTAAGATCTCCATGTGTTTTTAGGGTTTAAAGTTCAAAAACAACTATAATAACATTAAAAACCCCCAACACCTTTAGTAAAATACTATATGGAAAGAAGGAACAAAAATCTTTGTGCCCCCAAAAGAAATATATGTCAGTGAGTCTCAAGGCCACACCCCTTTTCCGGGGTCAAACTAAAAAGGTCTATATAATCTTCCTTCCATTGGATGTCAAAGACGCTACTTCTAGACACGAGATTATTGCTTTCTTATCCCGAGGCTTGCGTCGAGTCTGGTTATGAAATGTTTCCTCACAAAGATATTAGTATATGTTTTTGTTTTTTTAATGTTTGGTTTGTTGAATGTTTTATGCTTTGCCCTTTATAATATCAAACAGCAGACTTTACTTTGTTTTCATTGGATCTTCTGTTGTACTAATTGAATTACACAAAAGGCTCATTGTTAATTTAGTAGGCATTTGCAACTAAGTAACAATATTTTTTAATTCAATGAGAAGGGTTAGAAAATAACATTGATTTGAAATTTAAAATAAGAATTATATAAATATATTTTAACAATTGTTCGATATACCCTTTCAACCTGAGTTATCATACATTTTTTCGGATATTCACTTTATTTCATTGATGTTTTGATCATACACTTGCTAGAGGCCTTGTGAATTCTAATTAAAATTCCAAATTAGAAATTTCATTTTTTTTTGTTAAATTGTAAAATTATTGTCGTTTTCTTCTTGCGTAATATATTAGGGATATTTTTTTTAAACTGTGTATTTCAATTAACTTGAATTAATTAATTTAGAACAGAAATAAAAATTGTACCAGAGATTGGTCTTAAGGGCATAATAATAAGTAATTTTTATTTGTTAACAATTCGGAACAAATGCATGCCGTTGTAGTTGGCTTGGATCACATCGGGATTTAGTAGCCATCACAATTGTATCCCGACTCAAAGCTAATCGTCAACCCCCCCGGGCCATGTGGGTGTTCTAAATATTAATGGGTGGGAGGGGAGAGATAATGTTTCTAAGAAGACATTCGTGACACTCTCAAGACACTCTCAAGAACCAATCCCCGGGCCTACATCAATGACTAAGCAAGGACTGATTGGACCAGATCAAACTGATTAAAGAAATGGTCAAAGACACTATCGTAGCCAAACAAACGGCTGACGTTACGCTGCTAAAGTACAGAACCCTTCGGACCCAATGATCCATAGGGCCAGTGAAGCAGCGTTCACCAGTTTCTTTGGACACGGCATACTAGGTGATTGTGGGTCCAGCACAATGCACAGCCGCCTTTACTTTACCCCAACTAATGTCAGGTACCCATCAGAGCTGGGTAGACTCAGGGACACCCTCAAGTCCCGGAAAATTCATTCTAGCCTGTACCAGGATTCGAACCCAGAACCTTCGGATCGATAGCCGAACGCGCTGCCGCTCGGCTACCGTGCCCTTTACGCTATTAAAGAAGAAAATTTTCTGAGTGTTAGATATAAGGTTTTGAAAATGAATTTTAGATCAACAAGAAAAATATAATGCGTTTGGTAATTTTAAGTTTCAGAAAAGGACAAAGAACGTAAACATATTATTATTTTGCGTGCTGCTGGTATTGGTGCGTGCCAGTGGAATAGATTCCTTCCTGTGCACAATGGAGTCTATACAAGCTGGATGTATGGCTGTTGATATCCTTGAGTTATCACACTTCTCCACTCACAGCACATCGCCCCGGCATGTCATGATATTGTAGTTTTTATCCCCACTCTCTGTGGAGCTGGCTTTAAATCAAGCAGTAGAGTGAATAATTCATACATCCAACACAATCGCTAGTGGGAACGAGAGTGAAAAACGTGCATTTCAGAAAGTCGTTTATTTAACAGACCAAACCTTTTTTTGTTATTGTCTGTAATTTATTATTATTATTTCAATATTTACCTTAAATAACATTCTTTAGACCCCTAGTGTCTCACTTATATGTTAGGTCGGTTAATACCTTATTTATTTGATATGTCCTATGTTTGTAAAGTTATAAATCATCAATTAGCTTTATATTTCTTAGCCTAAAGATTATATCCGTGTTCTTAGTTGCATGTTAAATGCGCTCTTACATTCTGTTTGTTGGCAGCGCTATACAAATAGTATTATTATTGTTGCTTCGTATATTGCTAGATCTATACATATAGCCATTGTAAGAACTATACAGTATCTAGATAAAACATATATTGAGAGAAGAGTATAATATCATAGAGGCAAGGGTCGGCAACCTAAGACACGCGTGCTAGAATTGGCACGCGGAGCGATTTTTAATGGCACGCGAAAGAGCCCCGAAAAATTGTAATTCAAGTCTCTCATGCAAGAAATGGAGTGCTAGAGCGGGATGACTTTTCGGATGTTGGCACGCTGAATGAATTAGAAATCCTATTTTGGCACACCAGTATTTACAGTAGGTCGATCCCTGTCATGGAGGATGGGTTTTATTTCTTTATACCTTCTTTACCTCTATCCCTTCCCCCACCCACTCCCCTCTGTATCTCTCTCTCCACACACACACGCACACACATCTGATATAATAATATGCTATACTAACCCTAACCCTAACCCTAACCCCAGTTCTACCCAAGACTTCCAACGGGTAAAAGAAAAAAGAAGACCGCGATGTTTGGCTTAAAATAAACTTTTTTTTAAAACTCAATCTGTATGATTATTAAATGTAGACATCTACATTTGAAACTGTCTCCGCAATATGTGCAAATAATTAACATCAATGGAGTCGTAGGCTATTATTATTAGGCTGGAATTATTTCTTTATGAACTTTTCTACTCCTACGTCTACCCGAGCGGCATTCGGGCATGGAATGGGTTACCTGGACAAAGCAGGAAAAGCAGTAACTTAACATCATTTAAAACACTAATAAAGATGCAAGACTAAACTTGGACCACGGATGAGCTTAGGACGCAATAATATTCTTTATAGAAGGAGCGTCTATAATGTATAAGATAAGGTATAATATTAAAAAAAGAAATTGCATCATAACACAAAAGACTAATATATTTAGACTAATATATATGTGATTTAACAAATAAATGCATTGTTTCATTATTTCAGCTTATCACTAAAATAAATCCTATATTTTTAAGCAGACAATGATTTACAAAATATAACAAAGCTTTACAAATAAACGTGAAATAGAACTATATCGGCAATTAGAATTGAAAGTATAAATAGCGGAGTAATGAAAGTTGGAACAGATGAAATGTCTCTGTGAAATAGAACTATATCGGCAATTAGAATTGAAAGTATAAATAACGGAGTAATGAAAGTTGGAACATGCGAAATGTAATAATTTTTCTTTGGACGATTTCATTGTTTTACCATGCAGACGATCTGATGAAAAGGGCGCCAGGGGCGGTACGGAGGATGGAACCTGAGGCATTAAGGGTAGGAATCGGCACCTATGCAGACTGTACAATTCTATTGTTAGTAAGCTAATGTGCACGGAAGTAAGACGGGGTAGTGTGCCCTTTCAAACTTCTAGATTTTAGTCAATTACATATAAACTCATTATGGTCAGCCAAATACTGTTAGTTATGGCACGTTTCCATTTTTAAACTCTAATTTAGAAATAAAACACAATAACAACATGTTACAATGCTCAGACAAAAACAATTTTCTTATCCCTTATGCGAGAACAAATTAATGAATTCAATTACTTTTTCTTACTGAGTGGCATTCGAGCATGAAAGGGATTGCCTGAAAAATCCAGGAAAACCAGCAACTTAACATCATTTATAAGATTTTTAAAGATGCGAGACTAGATTCGGACACGGATGAGCGTAGGACGCAATATTCTTCTTTATAGAAGGAGCGTCTGTAATGTATAAGATAAAATAACCAAGCTTATGAATATGTGTTTAAATTGAAGTTAATGTCTTAACCATTACTTTTAAAGAAAGATATCGTATTCAGTGTGATCGAGATTTCTTTGTCGGCTGGCCTAGCGGTTAGCTCACCAGACTGTCAACCAAAAAAAACACTTGACACGTCGCGGGTTCGAGCCCCGCCACCGGCAGATCCCTGTCGCCCTACAGGAGTTTTGGGACTAGATGACGTTAATATTGAGTTGTTATCACATGCGCTTAACCGGCAGCAGTGAAACCTCTCACAGATTAATAGTCTTCTAGAGCGCACTGAGCATGCTAAAATAGCATGGATAGAAGCGCTATATAAATTACCATTACTATTACTTACTATTACTATCAGGCTGCTTATTGCATAGTTGACTTTCCCCGGATCAAATTCATAGTTTCAGATTTCATCTATCTCATCGCTTAGTTAGAAGACACTTTTTCTTTTAAAAACTATAAGTTCTCTTTATTTTTATTGTCGTTTTTTTTGTTTATCCTGCTTTAAGTTTCAGATTGACGTTAAATCAATGTTTATATTTTATATGGGCGATTGCCACACGTATAAAAGTGCAAAAATGGCAACCACGTGGCGCACGTAATGGACAAGCATCCATTAAATGATTGATGGCCGAATCGGATGTGGCTGGGGGTTTTCCTAAATAAATTTAAAACAAAAACTCAACTAATCGAAAAGTAATGGGAAATTTCGGTTACATTTTGACGTGCTGGGGACCGCAATGTTGATGAAAATTGGGTAATATTTCGGTTCATTATTACACGCGCACAGTCCAAATACAGACGCTTCAAACTTTGCATCATAATAACATTAATTTAATCAAAGACTTTAATAAGATGGGCCGCTTGCTTTAATATTTCTGCTATTTGATGACTAGATTGACTTCTTTTCGCAATTCCTGATTATCGTTTGCACTGTACACTTCCGTTTTATTTAATGGCTATAACTGTCTCAATAGAAAATTAAGATTAGGACAGCTTTATTGGCTGCGCACGGAAAAAAAGATAACATGAGCTTTACAAATAGAGCCAGCGGTGCATCTTATTATCATCTTTGTTAGAACGAAATGTTAATGTTTTGTAATTACAAACATTAACATTGACTAAGGTTTTAAATTACAAACAATAACATTAATTGAAATTTGAATTTATTAAAAGTATGCAGTTGACACGGTACGATTTTCCGTAAACGTAGAATTGGCAACATTCTGAATAGCTGCCAACTCTAAATGTAATAATTCGCAGTAACGAGTGCTTAAACAACGTTTTCTCTTTAGTTATATTTACACTCGTCTATATACAAAGGCGTATTTAGTCAAGTTCCACATGTTCCGTGGAACAGGGTTTCACATAACAACGGGCCTTCTTCCTCACATCCCAAATCACAGGTGCTCAGCCAGGCCACGCCCCCCTCACACACATACATTTGGACATTGGGAACTGGGCCCCAACAATCCTAAATACGGCTCTATCTCTCTCTCTCTCTATATATATATATATTGTGTGTAATATATTTAAGAATATTTTAGGTGTTGATAAGGTGATAAAATTGGCTTAATTAGCAATAGTTTTGTGTTAAAGTTTACTTTTTATCCTATATGTCTATTTTTACACCCTTTCTTTTAACTCGTATTGTCTGTCTGTCTGTCTGCTTGGTTGGTTGCTTGGTTGGTTGCTTGCTTGGTTGTAAAACTTTGCATCGATTTTTCGACCATTTCCCGTCGTCCAATCGAGCTGAAACTTGGGCAGCAGATTTGTCCCGACTTGTCCCAACTAACAATACATTCTATCAAATTTTCAGCATCATAGCCTTTGGAATAGTCACGAATTCCTTCGACTTATTTGCGAATCAAAGAAAATATTTTACGTAAAACATGACTGCCTCTATGGGGCACGGTAGCCGAGCGGCAGCGCGTTCGACTGGCGAGCCGAAGGGCCCGGGTTCGAATCCTGGTGCAGGCTAGGATTTTTTCCCGGGTCTGGAGGGTGTCCCTGAGCTTACAGAGCTTTAATGGGTACCTGACCTTAGTTGGGGTAAACTAAAGGCGGCTGTGCATAGTGCTGGCCACACAATCACCTAGTATGCCGTGGCCACAAAAACTGGTGAACGCTGCTTCAGCTCGGTCCGACGGGTACTTTACTTATGGCTGCCTCTACCGAAAGAGACGGAAGTAAATAAACTTATGGATATGTTCGTTTTTACGAAATAAAAAGAATGAAAACGACACAATGTAACAGAAACAAAGCGATAAAAAGGATGAGCAAAATGTTAGTGTAGACATTCATTCATATCACTTATATTTATTTTAATCTATCAAAATATACATTAAATATAAACTTAGGTTACAAAGAACGGGAGTATAATCAACACTTTGTTTTTATGGGTTAGTTTTTTTATTAGTCCTTTGTCTTATGGACCTTTGGGATTTAACAGATGACATGCCAACTCTCTGACATGCCAAATGTCTGCCATGCCAACTGTCTGCCATGCCAACTGTCTGACATGCCAACTGTCTGCCTCCAAATTTTAACAGATGACATGCCAACTGTCTGCCTCCAAATTTTAACAGATGACATGCCAACTGTCTGCCTCCAAATTTTAACAGATGACATGCCAACTGTCTGCCTCCAAATTTTCACGATTCTTTGTTGTTCTCATAGTGCCACTAGGAGTCTTTTCTATCAGTTCCAATAGTAATTCAAGAAGAGTTTTTAACTTTTGAAAACGTTTTTGTGCCTTTCTCACCCTAACACCTGGAACTCAATTGCGGGAATAGAGCGCACTGTATTTTCTAAATTCAATGGCATAGAGAGATGCGCTCTAAAAATGACCAAGGTTAACCAGTGTCCTAACAAATTAGTTTTAATTCTCTGTCTTTTCTTTTTCACGCTGAAATAAACGAATACATTTAAAAAAGACGCCCACCTGCTTAGTAAAAAAACAAAAACGTTTACTCTTGTTATGAATAAAAAAAATATATTACCATAAGCCAGCCAAAAAATGACTTATGAAAACTATCCAATTGAAACCAATACAGAGATTGAGAATACCTCGCAGCTGTCTGTAAGGCTGTCAGGTTGATGGCAAGACAAGGCCATTATAAAAGTGTTGGGTTCGAATAACGCTTTTTATCTTGTTTTCATCCATCCCAGCCATGCCCTCCCCCGTACCACCCCCTACACCCATGTACCTTCACAGGTCTCTCATTAGACTAATGGGCTGCCAAGCCATCCCTTCCTCCACAACTACTACGCACTAGCGAGTCCCTGACGTGAAAGAGATTAAGTGGATACATGGATGAGTTCTAATAATTTTTTGTGTGCTTCTTTCTTTGTTAGTTGAGGTGCTTGTAATTCCAGAAAAGATAATATCATTTGGGCCTTAGTCCAATTTACGTTAAGTAAAGTCATAAGTTGAATTTATGTTGGGAATTGGGATAGTTTGAAGTGGAACTATTGCATGCAAAGGCAGACTATTTCGTTCATTTCTATGACGTAGAAGTACACAAGGGTAGACTATACTGTCTAAATCTTTTGTTAATCTATTTTTGTTTACTCTATTATCGTTCCTTTTAAAAAGTTCTATTGATCTTCAACGATTTATATTTCAAACAAAGAACATTTTTTGATAAGCTATTTTTTTACATTTAATTTAATAAATAATAAAAAAGTGTATTTTATGCCATCTTCTAAAAGTGTTCTGTGGTATAAAAAAAACTAAAATGTCCACTCAGAATGTCTCAGATTCACTTCGCTTAAACGAATATTTGTCTTCAAAGACTACTGTGAGTCAATTCAGGATTAAGAGCCTATTGAGCCTGCTAAATGTAATAGCTTAGAGAGATGTGTTGTATAAATAACCATTATCATCATTAACATTAAAACGGTTTGGAAAAAGGAAATAATATAAGTTTGTTGTGATTTTGTTGTCGACATTACAAACCCGCAAACCGTGTCGAAATGGAATGTTGAAAACTATGTAAAGTCAACTCTTATAGATACTTAATGACTGCAAAGTTTAAACTTTATTTATTACAATCTATTCATAGTCGGACACCCAAATAACTTATGTGTAGTAAATGAGTACCGTCCGCAAACATTATAATACACAATTTTCTGTGTATCGGCCACACAATCCCCATTCGTGACCATTGAAATTGGTAAAACTATGCTTCATCACATACAAAGTCACACGATTATATAGGGCTACTGTTATATTGAGTATGACTCGCTCCATACTATAAACTCTACAATAGTATTAAAACAATAGACTACACCGTTGTTGCGTTAATACAAATTGATGTCCACAAACTATGTTAATAATATCAATTCACAACCACTTACAACAATAATAAACAGATGAACTAGTTTACACGCTAATCTACTCCAAGCACTCTACTCTAGGTCGTTACCTGCGTCCATTATGTAACACAAGGTGACAGTACGCATACACAATTTGATCCATCAATCCACAATGTCGAAAACGTGTTTTTGATTTTAATTAAAAAAATATTCAACACAATTTATTTCAAGCAGAACAAAGACACCTTCATAATCCCACAGAAATAAAAAAAAATTAAAATATGAAATCACTGATACGAATATTTTTTTCTTCAAAAGTAATGACCTAAATCTCCATGGCAAACACGGAACTGGTGGATGGCACTGGGGATGTCGGGATAGATTTAAGGAGAAGTCGAGAGTTGCCTCCCTGATTTGTTGTTGTTGGTTTTTAGAAACGCAGCCTTCAAACAGTTGGCTGTGAGAGTTCGTTCCCTTGAGTTCACTTTGCTTGTGTGACGATGATCGCGTGCTTTTTTTTCAGTCCTTTATATACACTGGCGTTTATTTGGAATGAAGTCTGGATGATAATTGCAGCTATTTTTGTTATCAATAAACAAGTAATGATATGTTGTTGTTGTTTTTTAAATAACAACTGCCGAACAATTTAATGACGACATTTGTAGACGTCCATTCGCGTCAAACAAAACAAAATAATAAACACACTACAGAAAAACAAGGACATCACTTCGTCCATTTATTATCAACCTATTTTTCTACTATTGTGACTTGATCGCTTTTTTGGTTGATAAAAAAAGGACAAAAAATTACTCAGACCATTGGTTTAGTTACTTTGACTTCCGTCTTTTCCCCCCAGTCATATGTTACCAGGAGATAAAGCAGACGATACTAATTATGTGCATTCATTCTCAAGCTGACACATTTTTTTTATTAGAATTACTGTATTTGACAAGAGTCTACATATTTTTTCTTGGCAGCTTTTTTAAAAATTTACTTATTATATAAATAATGAGAATTAAACATGATAGATCATTTGGATTACTTTACATATACATAACTTTAAAAGCAGCTTATCTATATAACATACATTATTATATAAGATAGGAAAAGTGCATTAAAAAAATAATAGAAAAGGATACGGATATACACAACTTATAACCAGAAACATCTTATTCAAATATAAAGTACAGTGAAACCTCGCTGCTCCGCGGTACGACATTCACGGATTCACGACTTTGTGGAGTTTTTTCATTATATGAGAAAATATATTGCTGATATGAGAAAATATATTGCTGATTTTCCGGAGATTTCGACAATAGTCACGATATAGGACTATTGCCAAACATTTGTGCCTGTATGTACAGACTGTAGATATCTGTTCATTACGTTAAAGGGTGGTTTGTTAACAGTGATTAAAGGGAGGTTATAAAAAGTCCGAATACACGTTAAATAAATACTGTAAATATGTGTACTTCGTGGATTTTCATCTATCGCAGCCGGTCTCGGAACCATGATTAACGAGGGTCCACTGTATATCATAAATCATATTATTATATTTCCGTGACTGTTGTTTTAGGGTTAAGACAAAATTCTTGAAAGGGTTTTCCCAAAGAAGATGAAAAGTAAATGCGTAACTAGAAATGTTTAGCGGCTACGTGAACACAATCTTATTGGTGTTAGCAAATAATCTCTACTCCCTACTAAATTAATCTAATTGAATTATCTAAAAAAATTTTAAACAAGCAATCTCTAAGCCATAATTAAGTAAAAGTAAAAACTCTAAATGAATCATCGATACAATTCTATATTATACAATGTCAAAACTATTTAAACACGATATACACATATAAAACTATATACTTAAGTTTATGATTTCTGACGATGTCGCTATTCCCCCCCCCCTTGCACCCAAGACGTCACACACTCCTAGTCCTACCAGCTAATCTGTATACCCTTTAATCAACATTTATTGTCATTGTATATTGAGGTTAAGGTTTTCACTGTAAACCAACAAATAAAATCGTGGTTAATAATCTGGTCACGCGCTCCGTCGTAGTACATCTACGACAATTAGTCACTTGTCTGGGTGATGATGAAGAATATGGCAGAAGTCTAGAACCGAATAAACCAACAAACATATGAACAGAAAATGTTGAAGAAGTAAAAAAAAATGAATTAGACTCTAAAGATTAAAATAAGTTTGTTACTTTTTTTTGTTTTATTAACTCCCTTATTTTTTTTAGTTGTGATTACCTTCCTTTATAACAGGTGGTTCAACTCTTTTGGTGACCCTGGTCGACCCTTGTCCGTTTGGCATGAGCCACCATGTGGTGTGTAGTTAGAGTAGAGAGTAGATTGTTATCAGAGATGGTTAGACTGTGTTTTAATACTACTTTTGTTTGTTCTATAATCCTGTGATTATTGACTTGTATGGAGGGTCGATGTATTGTGTTATGTCAATTTAAAGTTATGTTAATTAATTCTGGCGTCTTTCTCAATTACTTGGATGAAAGTTTGTAGGCGTGTCTTAGGGGAGCGTAGAAGATTCTTCGAGGGTTTCAAGAAGCTTATATAAACAGCCTATGATAGACAGCGTGACGTAACACCTGTAATTTAAAAGAAAAAAAATTCCTGACAGTCGTCCACACAAACAGGAGCTAAAGATATTACCGTTTTCTTTATAAAACATCGACAGGTGTTGTCAGTGAGTGTTGTCAGTGAGTGTTGTCAGTGAGTGTTGTCAGTGAGTGTTGTCAGTGAGTGTTGTCAGTGAGTGTTGTCAGTGAGTGTTGTCAGTGAGTGTTGTCAGTGAGTGTTGTCAGTCAGTGTTGTCAGTCAGTGTTGTCAGTGAGTGTTGTCAGTCAGTGTTGTCAGTGAGTGTTGTCAGTCAGTGTTGTCAGTGAGTGTTGTCAGTCAGTGTTGTCAGTCAGTGTTGTCAGTGAGTGTTGTCAGTGAGTGTTGTCAGTGAGTGTTGTCAGTCAGTGTTGTCAGTGAGTGTTGTCAGTCAGTGTTGTCAGTGAGTGTTGTCAGTCAGTGTTGTCAGTGAGTGTTGTCAGTGAGTGTTGTCAGTGAGTGTTGTCAGTGAGTGTTGTCAGTGAGTGTTGTCAGTGAGTGTTGTCAGTGAGTGTTGTCAGTCAGTGTTGTCAGTGAGTGTTGTCAGTGAGTGTTGTCAGTCAGTGTTGTCAGTCAGTGTTGTCAGTGAGTGTTGTCAGTCAGTGTTGTCAGTCAGTGTTGTCAGTCAGTGTTGTCAGTCAGTGTTGTCAGTCAGTGTTGTCAGTGAGTGTTGTCAGTGAGTGTTGTCAGTGAGTGTTGTCAGTGAGTGTTGTCAGTGAGTGTTGTCAGTGAGTGTTGTCAGTGAGTGTTGTCAGTGAGTGTTGTCAGTGAGTGTTGTCAGTGAGTGTTGTCAGTGAGTGTTGTCAGTGAGTGTTGTCAGTGAGTGTTGTCAGTGAGTGTTGTCAGTGAGTGTTGTCAGTGAGTGTTGTCAGTCAGTGTTGTCAGTCAGTGTTGTCAGTGAGTGTTGTCAGTGAGTGTTGTCAGTGAGTGTTGTCAGTCAGTGTTGTCAGTCAGTGTTGTCAGTCAGTGTTGTCAGTGAGTGTTGTCAGTGAGTGTTGTCAGTCAGTGTTGTCAGTCAGTGTTGTCAGTCAGTGTTGTCAGTGAGTGTTGTCAGTCAGTGTTGTCAGTCAGTGTTGTCAGTCAGTGTTGTCAGTCAGTGTTGTCAGTGAGTGTTGTCAGTCAGTGTTGTCAGTGAGTGTTGTCAGTCAGTGTTGTCAGTCAGTGTTGTCAGTCAGTGTTGTCAGTGAGTGTTGTCAGTCAGTGTTGTCAGTCAGTGTTGTCAGTCAGTGTTGTCAGTGAGTGTTGTCAGTCAGTGTTGTCAGTCAGTGTTATAAGTCAGTGTTGTCAGTGAGTGTTGTCAGTCAGTGTTGTCAGTCAGTGTTGTCAGTGAGTGTTGTCAGTCAGTGTTGTCAGTCAGTGTTGTCAGTGAGTGTTGTCAGTCAGTGTTGTCAGTCAGTGTTGTCAGTCAGTGTTGTCAGTCAGTGTTGTCATTGAGTGTTGTCAGTCAGTGTTGTCAGTCAGTGTTGTCAGTGAGTGTTGTCAGTGAGTGTTGTCAGTGAGTGTTGTCAGTGAGTGTTGTCAGTGAGTGTTGTCAGTGAGTGTTGTCAGTGAGTGTTGTCAGTGAGTGTTGTCAGTGAGTGTTGTCAGTGAGTGTTGTCAGTCAGTGTTGTCAGTCAGTGTTGTCAGTCAGTGTTGTCAGCGAGTGTTGTCAGTCAGTGTTGTCAGTCAGTGTTGTCAGTCAGTGTTGTCAGTGAGTGTTGTCAGTCAGTGTTGTCAGTCAGTGTTGTCAGTGAGTGTTGTCAGTCAGTGTTGTCAGTCAGTGTTGTCAGTCAGTGTTGTCAGTCAGTGTTGTCAGTGAGTGTTGTCAGTCAGTGTTGTCAGTCAGTGTTGTCAGTGAGTGTTGTCAGTCAGTGTTGTCAGTCAGTGTTGTCAGTGAGTGTTGTCAGTCAGTGTTGTCAGTCAGTGTTGTCAGCCAGTGTTGTCAGTCAGTGTTGTCTGTCAGTGTTGTCAGTCAGTGTTGTCAGTCAGTGTTGTCAGTGAGTGTTGTCAGTTAGTGTTGTCAGTAAGTGTTGTCAGTCAGTGTTGTCAGTGAGTGTTGTCAGTGAGTGTTGTCAGTGAGTGTTGTCAGTGAGTGTTGTCAGTGAGTGTTGTCAGTCAGTGTTGTCAGTCAGTGTTGTCAGTGAGTGTTGTCAGTCAGTGTTGTCAGTGAGTGTTGTCAGTGAGTGTTGTCAGTCAGTGTTGTCAGTCAGTGTTGTCAGTCAGTGTTGTCAGTCAGTGTTGTCAGTGAGTGTTGTCAGTGAGTGTTGTCAGTCAGTGTTGTCAGTCAGTGTTGTCAGTGAGTGTTGTCAGTGAGTGTTGTCAGTGAGTGTTGTCAGTCAGTGTTGTCAGTCAGTGTTGTCAGTGAGTGTTGTCAGTCAGTGTTGTCAGTCAGTGTTGTCAGTGAGTGTTGTCAGTCAGTGTTGTCAGTCAGTGTTGTCAGTGAGTGTTGTCAGTCAGTGTTGTCAGTCAGTGTTGTCAGTCAGTGTTGTCAGTCAGTGTTGTCAGTGAGTGTTGTCAGTCAGTGTTGTCAGTCAGTGTTGTCAGTCAGTGTTGTCAGTCAGTGTTGTCAGTCAGTGTTGTCAGTGAGTGTTGTCAGTGAGTGTTGTCAGTGAGTGTTGTCAGTCAGTGTTGTCAGTCAGTGTTGTCAGTCAGTGTTGTCAGTCAGTGTTGTCAGTCAGTGTTGTCAGTGAGTGTTGTCAGTCAGTGTTGTCAGTCAGTGTTGTCAGTGAGTGTTGTCAGTCAGTGTTGTCAGTCAGTGTTGTCAGTCAGTGTTGTCGGTGAGTGTTGTCAGTCAGTGTTGTCAGTGAGTGTTGTCAGTGAGTGTTGTCAGTCAGTGTTGTCAGTCAGTGTTGTCAGTCAGTGTTGTCAGTCAGTGTTGTCAGTCAGTGTTGTCAGTCAGTGTTGTCAGTCAGTGTTGTCAGTCAGTGTTGTCAGTGAGTGTTGTCAGTGAGTGTTGTCACTCAGTGTTGTCAGTCAGTGTTGTCAGTCAGTGTTGTCAGTCAGTGTTGTCAGTCAGTGTTGTCAGTCAGTGTTGTCAGTGAGTGTTGTCAGTCAGTGTTGTCAGTCAGTGTTGTCAGTGAGTGTTGTCAGTCAGTGTTGTCAGTGAGTGTTGTCAGTGAGTGTTGTCAGTCAGTGTTGTCAGTGAGTGTTGTCAGTGAGTGTTGTCAGTGAGTGTTGTCAGTGAGTGTTGTCAGTGAGTGTTGTCAGTGAGTGTTGTCAGTCAGTGTTGTCAGTCAGTGTTGTCAGTGAGTGTTGTCAGTCAGTGTTTTCAGTGAGTGTTATCAGTCAGTGTTGTCAGTGAGTGTTGTCAGTGAGTGTTGTCAGTGAGTGTTGTCAGTGAGTGTTGTCAGTGAGTGTTGTCAGTGAGTGTTGTCAGTGAGTGTTGTCAGTCAGTGTTGTCAGTCAGTGTTGTCAGTGAGTGTTGTCAGTGAGTGTTGTCAGTGAGTGTTGTCAGTGAGTGTTGTAAGTCAGTGTTGTCAGTGAGTGTTGTCAGTGAGTGTTGTCAGTCAGTGTTGTCAGTCAGTGTTGTCAGTGAGTGTTGTCAGTCAGTGTTGTCAGTCAGTGTTGTCAGTCAGTGTTGTCAGTGAGTGTTGTCAGTCAGTGTTGTCAGTCAGTGTTGTCAGTGAGTGTTGTCAGTCAGTGTTGTCAGTGAGTGTTGTCAGTCAGTGTTGTCAGTCAGTGTTGTCAGTGAGTGTTGTCAGTCAGTATTGTCAGTGAGTGTTGTCAGTGAGTGTTGTCAGTGAGTGTTGTCAGTGAGTGTTGTCAGTGAGTGTTGTCAGTGAGTGTTGTCAGTGAGTGTTGTCAGTGAGTGTTGTCAGTCAGTGTTGTTAGTGAGTGTTGTCAGTCAGTGTTGTCAGTCAGTGTTGTCAGTGAGTGTTGTCAGTCAGTGTTGTCAGTGAGTGTTGTTAGTCAGTGTTGTCAGTGAGTGTTGTCAGTGAGTGTTGTCAGTGAGTGTTGTCAGTGAGTGTTGTCAGTGAGTGTTGTCAGTCAGTGTTGCCAGTCAGTGTTGTCAGTGAGTGTTGTCAGTGAGTGTTGTCAGTCAGTGTTGTTAGAGAGTGTTGTCAGTCAGTGTTGTCAGTCAGTGTTGTCAGTGAGTGTTGTCAGTCAGTGTTGTCAGTCAGTGTTGTCAGTGAGTGTTGTCAGTCAGTGTTGTCAGTGAGTGTTGTCAGTCAGTGTTGTCAGTGAGTGTTGTCAGTCAGTGTTGTCAGTCAGTGTTGTCAGTCAGTGTTGTCAGTGAGTGTTGTCAGTGAGTGTTGTCAGTCAGTGTTGTCAGTGAGTGTTGTCAGTGAGTGTTGTCAGTCAGTGTTGTCAGTCAGTGTTGTCAGTGAGTGTTGTCAGTCAGTGTTGTCAGTCAGTGTTGTCAGTGAGTGTTGTCAGTGAGTGTTGTCAGTCAGTGTTGTCAATCAGTGTTGTCAATCAGTGTTGTCAGTCAGTGTTGTCAGTGAGTGTTGTCAGTGAGTGTTGTCAGTCAGTGTTGTCAGTGAGTGTTGTCAGTGAGTGTTGTCAGTCAGTGTTGTCAGTCAGTGTTGTCAGTGAGTGTTGTCAGTCAGTGTTGTCAGTCAGTGTTGTCAGTGAGTGTTGTCAATGAGTGTTGTCAGTCAGTGTTGTCAGTCAGTGTTGTCAGTCAGTGTTGTCAGTGAGTGTTGTCAGTCAGTGTTGTCAGTCAGTGTTGTCAGTGAGTGTTGTCAGTCAGTGTTGTCAGTCAGTGTTGTCAGTTAGTGTTGTCAGTGAGTGTTGTCAGTCAGTGTTGTCAGTCAGTGTTGTCAGTGAGTGTTGTCAGTGAGTGTTGTCAGTCAGTGTTGTCAGTGAGTGTTGTCAGTCAGTGTTGTCAGTCAGTGTTGTCAGTGAGTGTTGTCAGTGAGTGTTGTCAGTCAGTGTTGTCAGTCAGTGTTGTCAGTGAGTTTTGTCAGTGAGTGTTGTCAGTCAGTGTTGTCAGTGAGTGTTGTCAGTGAGTGTTGTCAGTGAGTGTTGTCAGTGAGTGTTGTCAGTGAGTGTTGTCAGTGAGTGTTGTCAGTGAGTGTTGTCAGTCAGTGTTGTCAGTCAGTGTTGTCAGTCAGTGTTGTCAGTCAGTGTTGTCAGTGAGTGTAATTGCATTATAAACACACCTGCTGATTTCAGCTACTAGCGTCCACTTTTGAAAAGCTATTTGTTTCTTAGCTAGACGTAGACTACTTGTTAAACTTACACGCATTGTGGACTACTAACTGTTAAACGTACACGCATTGTAGACTACTTGTTAAACGTACACGCATTGTAGACTACTTGTTAAACGCACACGCATTGTGGACTACTTGTTAAACGTACACGCATTGTAGACTACTTGTTAAACGTACACGCATTGTAGACTACTTGTTAAACGCACACGCATTGTGGACTACTTGTTAAACGTACACGCATTGTAGACTACTTGTTAAACGTACACGCATTGTAGACTACTTGTTAAACGTACACGCATTGTGGACTACTTGTTAAACGTACACGCATTGTAGACTACTTGTTAAACGTACACGCATTGTAGACTACTTGTTAAACGTACACGCATTGTAGACTACTTGTTAAACGTACACGCATTGTAGACTACTTGTTAAACGTACACGCATTGTAGACTACTTGTTAAACGTACACGCATTGTAGACTACTTGTTAAACGTACACGCATTGTAGACTACTTGTTAAACGTACACGCATTGTAGACTACTTGTTAAACGTACACGCATTGTAGACTACTTGTTAAACGTACACGCATTGTAGACTACTTGTTAAACGCACACGCATTGTGGACTACTTGTTAAACGTACACGCATTGTAGACTACTTGTTAAACGTACACGCATTGTAGACTACTTGTTAAACGTACACGCATTGTGGACTACTTGTTAAACGTACACGCATTGTAGACTACTTGTTAAACGTACACGCATTGTAGACTACTTGTTAAACGTACACGCATTGTAGACTACTTGTTAAACGTACACGCATTGTAGACTACTTGTTAAACGTACACGCATTGTAGACTACTTGTTAAACGTACACGCATTTTAGACTACTTGTTAAACGTACACGCATTGTAGACTACTTGTTAAACGTACACGCATTGTAGACTACTTGTTAAACGTACACGCATTGTAGACTACTTGTTAAACGTACACGCATTGTAGACTACCTGTTAAACGTACACGCATTGTGGACTACTTGTTAAACGCACACGCATTGTAGACTACTTGTTAAACGTACACGCATTGTGGGAAACGTGATGGACCACGTGACGAGGAATGGCTGACGTCACTGTGCTATAAATAAATCTTTTTTTTGTTGTCTTTTTGCTTGTCGAAGGTTGATGCAACTTTAATGAATTCCAAATGACACTGTCGCCTCTAAGAAGGAAACCCACTGTAGCAGTCAGTTTACATTAAGTGTATGGATGGAATCTATGCATCTTGTGTTGTTTTTGTTGTTGTCGTTGTCATCAACCTTACATTGAGCTGAAATCTTTAGGACTCACAGAGTTAGCGCAGGCCTACATATGTCTCCTACAGAGGGCATTTTTTATTATTTAATTTTTTGTTTGTATCTTTCAAAGATATGTTAAGCAATATCAACTCTTTGATTGAGACCTGTAAACAAATATCAACTCTTTGATTGAGACCTGTAAACGAATATCAACTCTTTGATTGAGACCTGTAAACAAATATCAACTCTTTGATTGAGAGCTGTAAACAAATATCAACTCTTTGATTGAGACCTGTAAACGAATATCAACTCTTTGATTGAGACCTGTAAACGAATATCAACTCTTTGATTGAGACCTGTAAACGAATATCAACTCTTTGATTGAGACCTGTAAACGAATATCAACTCTTTGATTGAGACCTGTAAACGAATATCAACTCTTTGATTGAGACCTGTAAACGAATATCAACTCTTTGATTGAGACATGTAAACGAATATCAACTCTTTGATTGAGACCTGTAAACGAATATCAACTCTTTGATTGAGACCTGTAAACGAATAACTTAAAATCATTTAAAACCCTAATTAAAATACATAATAATAATAATGCTTATTTATATCACACTTCTATCCATGCTATATTAGCATGCTCAGTGCGCACAAGAGGGTTATTACGTCCTCTAGGCCGAAAACCCCTGCAGGGCGACATAAATCGGTCAGTGGCAGGTATAGAACACGCGACGTGTCCGCTGGTTTTTTTTTTACAGTCGGTGAACTAACCGCAGGGCCAGCAGTTGACAGTCGGTGAACTAACCGCAGGGCCAGCAGTTGACAGTCTGTGAACTAACCGCAGGGCCAGCAGTTGACAGTCGGTGAACTAACCGCAGGGCCAGTCGGTGAACTAACCGCAGGTCCAGCCGGCTTAAAATCAGACTTAAGACACAGATAAAGGTAAGACACATTAGCATTCTGTATAGAACATATTAGATGATAGTGAAAGACTTGCTTTTCTAAACAATAACAAAGAAAATAATATAGATTATATTAAACTATATCAGAACATAGAGATGGATATATTAAATAATTATAAACAACTTAAGCACATAGTAGAACGCTAACAATTACATTGCATCCAGAGGCGAAACATTAAGTAAT
The DNA here is from genome assembly GCA_949126835.1 of Anisus vortex. Classification (NCBI taxonomy): domain Eukaryota; kingdom Metazoa; phylum Mollusca; class Gastropoda; family Planorbidae; genus Anisus; species Anisus vortex. The sequence goes on from OX421507.1 coordinate 34,133,036, forward strand.
GGGAAAAAATGAAGTATAAAAGGTAAACAATGGGAATTAACATTGTTGAAAAGCTAATAAAAGAAATAGAATAACTATATAGAAGAACTTTATAAAAAAACTTTATAGAAGATCTATATAGAAAAACTATGTAGAAAAAATATTTAGAAGAACTATATAGAAGAACTATATAGAAGAACTGCATATAAGAACTATGTAGAAGAACTATATAGAAGAACAATATAGAAGAACTATGTACAAGGACTATATAGAGGAACTATATAGAAGAACAATATATATCGAAGAACTATACAGAATAACTATATAATATAAGAACTATATACAAGAACTATATTGAAGAACTATGTAAGAAGTACTATACAGAAGAACTACACAGAAGAACTATATAGAAGAACTATTTAGAGGAACTATATAGAAGAACTGCATAGAACAACTATATAGAAGAATTATAATAAAGTGCATAAGAAATTCATGACCTTGGTCACGTGGAACCTCGTGAAAGTGTGCATGTGTTTCCGACTTTGTGCGAAATCAATACGCGTAGAAATTAAAGTGCTTCCTCTCCAGGTCACTGCATATGTTCCTCCGCCAAAATGAAAACAACAAACACTTAGCCATGAACTCAATGGTCAATTGCCACAAAACAACACAAATTAAATAGATGGTTTTATTTTCAGTCTCAAAAAAGAAAGCTCTTCAAAAATTCTGGTAATGTTAGAGGCCTATCAAATCTGGTTAGAAACTGTTATGGGTAGTAAGTGGAAAGTGCTAGATTCTGTAACTTAAATTTGAGCTTGTTTATCTTGCAATTGTAAGATATTCTTTATTACTTCATTCTCTATTAACCCAAACCGTATGTAAATAATATTTTAAAGTATGTTTTTAACCTTATAACAAAAAATTAATCAAGTAACAATAAGTATCTGTCATCGTATGTTTTGCAAATAATTTTTTGCAACATATTTCCTATCATGTTCAATATTTTTTTTTCTATAGATAGTTTTAATAATAAAAATGATCATAATAATAATCATTTATATAGCATTTGTATCCATGCTATTACATTTAGCTTGCTCAGTGCAATGGAGTTTACTCCTATGGAGCAGTTAACCCATTGATTGATTCATTCGTTACAGCAAGCAATGACCTGTCAATAAATATAACATATCATTTTGACCAAATAAGATTCGGGCCTGTATAAGGTTGACTTTATTAATATAATAAAGGCATTTAACAACATCATAACATTTAAAACCCTCTTCAAAATATATATATTTTTTAAAAAATAGGATTTAAACAACTTAAAAGTATTATACTATATTTATGGTAGTTTGTTTGTTAATAAGTTAAGAAAAATTTTGAGCCTATATACTTTAGATTAAAAACCTAACAAAGTCTTAGCAACACAATGGAAATGTATTGTTCGGAGTTTAGAGCTCAGACTGGAAGTATTTCTATTTGTCTTTTTGCTTTTTTTTTTTGCATTATATTTATGAGTCTTTATATAAAGCCAGGATGTCTTTAGTCGTAGACAAGTGACTCAAACATTTTGAGAACCGTCACGACATTTTTTTATTATTAATTATGTTGTTTTTAGTTTAAAGTACTAAGACATTGTTTATCAAGAGTTGTTTTGTTTTCCAGTTTATTCCCCCACCCCCGGGTCAAGGCGACCCGACATGTTTCTGGGGCCTCCAGCATCAATTTGAGTCTTGAAAACAAATGTCTGAAAAACTGATTGAAAACACAGGAAACCAAAAGTTCACCTTCGTGTGAAACATAAGTTAACAAATCGTAACATAGTCAAACAACATGTGTTGTGATTGTGACCTTGTTGAGCATATTTTGTGTGTGTGATCACGTTCGAATCAAATTGGCCAAAGTTACATTTGATTTTTCAAAAGATTACATTTCACCTAACAGATAATTCTCCACCACTGGTTGACTTAATTTTATCCATAACATAAAATGTTGTTATATACAAACAAATCATCTTCACTTTATCGTTTGTGGCTGTATCTACGTGTCCTTTTTACAATATAATAAAGAGGATTCTATTTTTTTAAGTAAAACTGATTCGCAAACACAAGAAAATATTTATAAATATATAGAAAATAGACTGGATCAGGAAGAATAGATTTATTTTAGATAAATAGACGATCTGGCAGAATAGATAGATATATACATACACGCATAGATACACCGAGTTTTCTAATAGATATATAATATATAAATAGTAGAAAAAAGAGACAGCTTAGTGATTCAAAATACTGATACGGTTCGTCATTTTTATAGATGCAGAGAGCGACAGAGCAAAAAGATAAAGAGAGAAAAGAAATTAGATACTTTGTTCTTCCACCTAAGTGAAACCATAACCTCGCTAAAGTCCTCGGTTATCTGCAAACCCAATCTTTCTCTCTGAGGATATGTATTAGTGATTCAAATAATTACACCCCATGCTACCGCCCCCCACACACAAACACACACCTCCGAGTTGATTAAATCTCTACCTTGACTTAGGCTTAGTCTGTCTCTTCCGGATCATATTATCTACTACAGAATCAACTTCATTCCGCTACCATGCATAACATGTTTCTACAGTTTTCTTCATTGTATTTAAGCTGTATCAACTTTAACTACATGTATATGCTCAGAAAGTACATCTGCATTGACGAATTCAAAATTTACTCATGCTTTTACTATATACATTCGGGCCAGGATGGAATGGAAGATCAGAATGACCATCAACAACGAAAAGTAAACTTTTATTTAGACATCATGGAACTTCTGTTCCAGAAGGGCAAAGAGTAAAGTAGTAATAATACATAAGGCATTAAGATCTACTTTAGAAATACAACCCAATAACAACCTGTTGCAATGCTCAGATAACCGTAATGACAAAATCATTTTCCTTATTCCCTATGCGAGAACGAATGCATATAACTTTCTTACCGAGTGGGTGGCGTTCGGGCATGGAATGGGTTGCCTGAACAAACCAGGAAAACAAGTAACATCATTTAAAACATTAATAAAGATGCAAGACTAGACTCAGACCACGGAGGTGCGTAGGACGCAATAATCTTCTTTATAGAAGGAGCGTCTGTAATATAGAAGATAAGATAAGACGGCAATAACCTTCTGTCAATATTATAGAGGAATCGTCTGTGATACATGAATTTGTATTCTATATTTGTTGTTATGTTATATTCATCTACATGTTACCCCCCCCCCCCACACACACACTATCACAAACACACACATACAATGAATTTTATTTTGTTTTGCTGTAGAAAGTAATGAAATTAATCTGTGTATAATGAATCACTAAAAACATGGGGCCTGAAATAAAGAACACATTAATTAACTCAGCGTTTGATTGTATTATATTTGTTTTTCCAATTTTATAAATTACATTTCATTCTCAATGGAGAAACCTAACAAGCATTCATTTCTAAATTTACCTGGGGGTGGGGAGGTGCGGCGGGGGAGGGGCAAAAGTTCGTTGCCTTTTTACACTATCTGTATTGACTTCCTTGTTGTTATTACTGAAACCAAATTGGTCAACGCTGGACCATATTGGTAGTTAACAGAAGTCCCCCTCAGTTTCCGTAGCCGCGTCGTGTAAAGGGAGTGTATGGCCAGCACAGTGCCCATCGCACTTCTCTTTCCCCCTCCCAACTGTTGCCAGGTAGGCCTACCCATCAGAGCTGGTCAGCATTTCCGGATTGAGGGAAAACACGTCCTTGATTTTTTTTTTACCGTGAATCGAATTGAAATCCGAGAGCGCTGCCGCTAGACGAGCGTACACAAAGAGTTAGTAAATAAAACTGTTTTTCATTGTTTACAACCTCAGCAGGGAGCACGCTATTGGGAACTCAAACGTATGAGCACTAAATAAGGCAGTAGCGATTGGTTAGATTGGCGATTGGTTAGATTAGCGATTGGTTAGATTGGCGATTGGTTAGATTGGCGATTGGTTAGATTGGCGATTGGTTAGATTGGCGATTGGTTAGATTGGCGATTGGTTAGATTGGCGATTGGTTAGATTGGCGATTGGTTAGATTGGCAATTGGTTAGATTGGCGATTGGTTAGAGTGGCGATTGGTTAGATTGGCGATTGGTTAGATTGGCGATTGGTTAGAATGGCGATTGGTTAGATTGTATCCAATGAAATTGTGGCTTTGAGTTTTTTTTTGTATCTCTTCATTATCTATTCATTATCTATTCATTATCTCTACATTATCTCTACATTATCTCTACATTATCTCTACATTATCTCTACATTATCTCTACATTATCTCTACATTATCTCTTCATTATCTCTACATTATCTCTACATTATCTCTACATTATCTCTACATTATCTCTACATTATCTCTACATTATCTCTTTATTATCTCTACATTATCTCTTCATTATCTCTACATTATCTATTCATTATCTTTTAATTATCTCTACATTATCTCTACATTATCTCTACATTATCTCTACACTATCTCTTCATTATCTCTTCATTATCTCTTCATTATATCTTCATTATCTATTCATTATCTCTACTTTATCAATTCATTATCTTTTTATTATCTCTACATTATCTCTACATTATCTCTACATTATCTTTACATTATCTCTACATTATCTCTTCATTATCTCTACATAATATCTACATTATCTCTACATTGTCTCTTCATTATCTCTACATTTTTTCTACATTATCTCTTAATTATCTCTACATTATCTCTACATTATCTCTACATTATCTCTACATTATCTCTACATTATCTCTACATTATCTCTTCATTATCTTTACATTATCTCTACATTATCTCTTCATTATCTCTACATTATCTCTACATTATCTCTTCATTATCTCTACATTATCTCTACATTATCTCTACATTATCTCTACATTATCTCTACATTATCTCTTCATTATCTCTACATTATCTCTACATTATCTCTTCATTATCTCTACATTATCTCTTCATTATCTCTACATTATCTCTACATTATCTCTTCATTATCTCTACATTATCTCTACATTATCTCTACATTATCTCTTCATTATCTCTTCATTATCTCTACATTATCTCTACATTATCTCTTCATTATCTCTACATTATCTCTACATTATCTCTTCATTATCTCTACATTATCTCTACAATATCTCTACATTATCTCTACATTATCTCTTCCTTATCTCTACATTATCTCTACATTATCTCTACATTATCTCTACATTATCTCTACATTATCTCTTCATTATCTCTTCATTATCTCTTTACTATCTCTTCATTATCTCTACATTATCTCTTCATTATCTCTACATTATCTCTACATTATCTCTTCATTATCTTTACATTATCTCTACATTATCTCTTCATTATCTATTCATTATCTCTTCATTATCTCTACATTATCTCTACATTATCTCTACATTATCTCTTCATTATCTCTACATTATCTCTACATTATCTCTTCATTATCTCTACATTATCTCTACATTATCTCTTCATTATCTCTACATTATCTCTACATTATCTCTACATTATCTCTAAATTATCTCTTCATTATCTCTACATTATCTCTACATTATCTCTACATTATCTCTTCATTATCTCTTCATTATCTATACATTATCTATACATTATCTCTTCATTATCTCTACATTATCTCTACATTATCTCTTCATTATCTCTACATTATCTCTACAATATCTCTACATTATCTCTACATTATCTCTTCCTTATCTCTACATTATCTCTACATTATCTCTACATTATCTCTACATTATCTCTACATTATCTCTTCATTATCTCTTCATTATCTCTTTACTATCTCTTCATTATCTCTACATTATCTCTTCATTATCTCTACATTATCTCTACATTATCTCTTCATTATCTTTACATTATCTCTACATTATCTCTTCATTATCTATTCATTATCTCTTCATTATCTCTACATTATCTCTACATTATCTCTACATTATCTCTTCATTATCTCTACATTATCTCTACATTATCTCTACATTATCTCTACATTATCTCTACATTATCTCTACATTATCTCTACATTATCTCTACATTATCTCTACATTATCTCTTTATTATCTCTACATTATCTCTACATTATCTCTACATTATCTCTACATTATCTCTACATTATCTCTACATTATCTCTTTATTATCTCTACATTATCTCTACATTATCTCTTCATTATCTCTACATTATCTATTCATTATCTTTTAATTATCTCTACATTATCTCTTCATTATCTCTACATTATCTCTACATTATCTCTACATTATCTCTACATTATCTCTACATTATCTATTCATTATCTCTACATTATCTCTACATTATCTCTACATTATCTCTACATTATCTCTACATTATCTCTACATTATCTCTACATTATCTCTACATTATCTCTACATTATCTCTACATTATCTCTACATTATCTCTACATTATCTATTCATTATCTCTACATTATCTCTACATTATCTCTACATTATCTCTACATTATCTCTACATTATCTCTACATTATCTCTACATTATCTCTACATTATCTCTTTATTATCTCTACATTATCTCTACATTATCTCTTCATTATCTCTACATTATCTATTCATTATCTTTTAATTATCTCTACATTATCTCTACATTATCTCTACATTATCTCTACACTATCTCTTCATTATCTCTTCATTATCTCTTCAATATATCTTCATTATCTCTTCATTATCTCTACTTTATCAATTCATTATCTTTTTATTATCTCTACATTATCTCTACATTATCTCTACATTATCTTTACATTATCTCTACATTATCTCTTCATTATCTCTACATAATATCTACATTATCTCTACATTGTCTCTTCATTATCTCTACATTTTTTCTACATTATCTCTTAATTATCTCTACATTATCTCTACATTATCTCTACATTATCTCTACATTATCTCTACATTATCTCTTCATTATCTCTACATTATCTCTACATTATCTCTACATTATCTCTACATTATCTCTACATTATCTCTACATTATCTCTACATTATCTCTACATTATCTCTACATTATCTCTACATTATCTCTTCATTATCTTTACATTATCTCTATATTATCTCTTCATTATCTCTACATTATTTCTACATTATCTCTTCATTATCTCTACATTATCTCTACATTATCTCTACATTATCTCTACATTATCTCTACATTATCTCTTCATTATCTCTACATTATCTCTACATTATCTCTTCATTATCTCTACATTATCTCTACATTATCTCTACATTTTCTCTTCATTATCTCTACATTATCTCTTCATTATCTATACATTATCTATACATTATCTCTTCATTATCTCTACATTATCTCTACATTATCTCTACATTATCTCTACATTATCTCTTCATTATCTCTACATTATCTCTACATTATCTCTACATTATCTCTACATTATCTCTACATTATCTCTACATTATCTCTTTATTATCTCTACATTATCTCTACATTATCTCTTCATTATCTCTACATTATCTATTCATTATCTTTTAATTATCTCTACATTATCTCTACATTATCTCTACATTATCTCTACATTATCTCTACATTATCTATTCATTATCTCTACATTATCTCTACATTATCTCTACATTATCTCTACATTATCTCTACATTATCTCTACATTATCTCTACATTATCTCTTTATTATCTCTACATTATCTCTACATTATCTCTTCATTATCTCTACATTATCTATTCATTATCTTTTAATTATCTCTACATTATCTCTACATTATCTCTACATTATCTCTACACTATCTCTTCATTATCTCTTCATTATCTCTTCATTATATCTTCATTATCTCTTCATTATCTCTACTTTATCAATTCATTATCTTTTTATTATCTCTACATTATCTCTACATTATCTCTACATTATCTTTACATTATCTCTACATTATCTCTTCATTATCTCTACATAATATCTACATTATCTCTACATTGTCTCTTCATTATCTCTACATTATCTCTACATTATCTCTACAATATCTCTACATTATCTCTACATTATCTCTACATTATCTCTACATTTTTTCTACATTATCTCTTAATTATCTCTACATTATCTCTACATTATCTCTACATTATCTCTTCATTATCTCTACATTATCTCTACATTATCTCTACATTATCTCTACATTATCTCTACATTATCTCTACATTATCTCTACATTATCTCTACATTATCTCTACATTATCTCTACATTATCTCTACATTATCTCTACATTATCTCTACATTATCTCTACATTATCTCTACATTATCTCTACATTATCTCTTCATTATCTCTACATTATCTTTACATTATCTCTACATTATCTCTTCATTATCTCTACATTATCTCTACATTATCTCTTCATTATCTCTACATTATCTCTACATTATCTCTACATTATCTCTACATTATCTCTACATTATCTCTACATTATCTCTACATTATCTCTACATTATCTCTTCATTATCTCTACATTATCTCTACATTATCTCTACATTATCTCTTCATTATCTCTACATTATCTCTTCATTATCTATACATTATCTATACATTATCTCTTCATTATCTCTACATTTTCTCTACATTATCTCTTCATTGTCTCTTTATTATCTCTATATTATCTCTACATTATCTCTTCATTATCTCTACATTATCTCTACATTATCTCTTCATTATCTCTACATTATCTCTACATTATCTCTACATTATCTCTTCATTATCTCTACATTATCTCTACATTATCTCTACATTATCTCTTCATTATCTCTACATTATCTATTCATTATCTTTTAATTATCTCTACATTATCTCTACATTATCTCTACATTATCTCTACACTATCTCTTCATTATCTCTTCATTATCTCTTCATTATATCTTCATTATCTCTTCATTATCTCTACTTTATCAATTCATTATCTTTTTATTATCTCTACATTATCTCTACATTATCTCTACATTATCTTTACATTATCTCTACATTATCTCTTCATTATCTCTACATAATATCTACAATATCTCTACATTGTCTCTTCATTATCTCTACATTATCTCTACATTATCTCTACATTATCTCTACATTATCTCTACATTATCTCTACATTATCTCTACATTTTTTCTACATTATCTCTTAATTATCTCTACATTATCTCTACATTATCTCTACATTATCTCTTCATTATCTCTACAATATCTCTACATTATCTCTACATTATCTCTACATTATCTCTACATTATCTCTACATTATCTCTACATTATCTCTACATTATCTCTACATTATCTCTACATTATCTCTACATTATCTCTACATTATCTCTACATTATCTCTACATTATCTCTACATTATCTCTACATTATCTCTACATTATCTCTACATTATCTCTACATTATCTCTACATTATCTCTTCATTATCTTTACATTATCTCTACATTATCTCTTCATTATCTCTACATTATCTCTACATTATCTCTTCATTATCTCTACATTATCTCTACATTATCTCTACATTATCTCTACATTATCTCTACATTATCTCTTCATTATATCTACATTATCTCTACATTATCTCTTCATTATCTCTACATTATCTCTACATTATCTCTACATTATCTCTACATAATATCTACATTATCTCTACATTGTCTCTTCATTATATCTACATTTTTTCTACATTATCTCTTAATTATCTCTACATTATCTCTACATTATCTCTACATTATCTCTACATTATCTCTACATTATCTCTACATTATCTCTACATTATCTCTACATTATCTCTTCATTATCTTTACATTATCTCTACATTATCTCTTCATTATCTCTACATTATCTCTACATTATCTCTTCATTATCTCTACATTATCTCTACATTATCTCTTTATTATCTCTACATTATCTCTACATTATCTCTTCATTATCTCTACATTATCTATTCATTATCTTTTAATTATCTCTACATTATCTCTTCATTATCTCTACATTATCTCTACATTATCTCTACATTATCTCTACATTATCTCTACATTATCTATTCATTATCTCTACATTATCTCTACATTATCTCTACATTATCTCTACATTATCTCTACATTATCTCTACATTATCTCTACATTATCTCTACATTATCTCTACATTATCTCTACATTATCTATTCATTATTTCTACATTATCTCTACATTATCTCTACATTATCTCTACATTATCTCTACATTATCTCTACATTATCTCTACATTATCTCTACATTATCTCTACATTATCTCTACATTATCTCTTTATTATCTCTACATTATCTCTACATTATCTCTTCATTATCTCTACATTATCTATTCATTATCTTTTAATTATCTCTACATTATCTCTACATTATCTCTACATTATCTCTACACTATCTCTTCATTATCTCTTCCTTATCTCTTCAATATATCTTCATTATCTCTTCATTATCTCTACTTTATCAATTCATTATCTTTTTATTATCTCTACATTATCTCTACATTATCTCTACATTATCTTTACATTATCTCTACATTATCTCTTCATTATCTCTACATAATATCTACATTATCTCTACATTGTCTCTTCATTATCTCTACATTTTTTCTACATTATCTCTTAATTATCTCTACATTATCTCTACATTATCTCTACATTATCTCTACATTATCTCTACATTATCTCTTCATTATCTCTACATTATCTCTACATTATCTCTACATTATCTCTACATTATCTCTACATTATCTCTACATTATCTCTACATTATCTCTACATTATCTCTACATTATCTCTTCATTATCTTTACATTATCTCTACATTATCTCTTCATTATCTCTACATTATTTCTACATTATCTCTTCATTATCTCTACATTATCTCTACATTATCTCTACATTATCTCTACATTATCTCTACATTATCTCTTCATTATCTCTACATTATCTCTACATTATCTCTTCATTATCTCTACATTATCTCTACATTATCTCTACATTATCTCTTCATTATCTCTACATTATCTCTTCATTATCTATACATTATCTATACATTATCTCTTCATTATCTCTACATTATCTCTACATTATCTCTACATTATCTCTACATTATCTCTTCATTATCTCTACATTATCTCTACATTATCTCTACATTATCTCTACATTATCTCTACATTATCTCTACATTATCTCTTTATTATCTCTACATTATCTCTACATTATCTCTTCATTATCTCTACATTATCTATTCATTATCTTTTAATTATCTCTACATTATCTCTACATTATCTCTACATTATCTCTACATTATCTATTCATTATCTCTACATTATCTCTACATTATCTCTACATTATCTCTACATTATCTCTACATTATCTCTACATTATCTCTACATTATCTCTACATTATCTCTTTATTATCTCTACATTATCTCTACATTATCTCTTCATTATCTCTACATTATCTATTCATTATCTTTTAATTATCTCTACATTATCTCTACATTATCTCTACATTATCTCTACACTATCTCTTCATTATCTCTTCATTATCTCTTCATTATATCTTCATTATCTCTTCATTATCTCTACTTTATCAATTCATTATCTTTTTATTATCTCTACATTATCTCTACATTATCTCTACATTATCTCTACATTATCTCTACATTATCTCTACATTATCTCTACATTATCTCTACATTATCTCTTCATTATCTTTACATTATCTCTATATTATCTCTTCATTATCTCTACATTATTTCTACATTATCTCTTCATTATCTCTACATTATCTCTACATTATCTCTACATTATCTCTACATTATCTCTACATTATCTCTTCATTATCTCTACATTATCTCTACATTATCTCTTCATTATCTCTACATTATCTCTACATTATCTCTACATTATCTCTTCATTATCTTTACATTATCTCTATATTATCTCTTCATTATCTCTACATTATTTCTACATTATCTCTTCATTATCTCTACATTATCTCTACATTATCTCTACATTATCTCTACATTATCTCTACATTATCTCTTCATTATCTCTACATTATCTCTACATTATCTCTTCATTATCTCTACATTATCTCTACATTATCTCTACATTTTCTCTTCATTATCTCTACATTATCTCTTCATTATCTATACATTATCTATACATTATCTCTTCATTATCTCTACATTATCTCTACATTATCTCTACATTATCTCTACATTATCTCTTCATTATCTCTACATTATCTCTTCATTATCTCTACATTATCTATTCATTATCTTTTAATTATCTCTACATTATCTCTACATTATCTCTACATTATCTCTACACTATCTCTTCATTATCTCTTCATTATCTCTTCATTATATCTTCATTATCTCTTCATTATCTCTACTTTATCAATTCATTATCTTTTTATTATCTCTACATTATCTCTACATTATCTCTACATTATCTTTACATTATCTCTACATTATCTCTTCATTATCTCTACATAATATCTACATTATCTCTACATTGTCTCTTCATTATCTCTACATTATCTCTACATTATCTCTACAATATCTCTACATTATCTCTACATTATCTCTACATTATCTCTACATTTTTTCTACATTATCTCTTAATTATCTCTACATTATCTCTACATTATCTCTACATTATCTCTTCATTATCTCTACATTATCTCTACATTATCTCTACATTATCTCTACATTATCTCTACATTATCTCTACATTATCTCTACATTATCTCTACATTATCTCTACATTATCTCTACATTATCTCTACATTATCTCTACATTATCTCTACATTATCTCTACATTATCTCTACATTATCTCTACATTATCTCTACATTATCTCTACATTATCTCTTCATTATCTCTACATTATCTTTACATTATCTCTACATTATCTCTTCATTATCTCTACATTATCTCTACATTATCTCTTCATTATCTCTACATTATCTCTACATTATCTCTACATTATCTCTACATTATCTCTACATTATCTCTACATTATCTCTACATTATCTCTACATTATCTCTTCATTATCTCTACATTATCTCTACATTATCTCTACATTATCTCTTCATTATCTCTACATTATCTCTTCATTATCTATACATTATCTATACATTATCTCTTCATTATCTCTACATTTTCTCTACATTATCTCTTCATTGTCTCTTTATTATCTCTATATTATCTCTACATTATCTCTTCATTATCTCTACATTATCTCTACATTATCTCTTCATTATCTCTACATTATCTCTACATTATCTCTACATTATCTCTTCATTATCTCTACATTATCTCTACATTATCTCTACATTATCTCTTCATTATCTCTACATTATCTATTCATTATCTTTTAATTATCTCTACATTATCTCTACATTATCTCTACATTATCTCTACACTATCTCTTCATTATCTCTTCATTATCTCTTCATTATATCTTCATTATCTCTTCATTATCTCTACTTTATCAATTCATTATCTTTTTATTATCTCTACATTATCTCTACATTATCTCTACATTATCTTTACATTATCTCTACATTATCTCTTCATTATCTCTACATAATATCTACATTATCTCTACATTGTCTCTTCATTATCTCTACATTATCTCTACATTATCTCTACATTATCTCTACATTATCTCTACATTATCTCTACATTATCTCTACATTTTTTCTACATTATCTCTTAATTATCTCTACATTATCTCTACATTATCTCTACATTATCTCTTCATTATCTCTACATTATCTCTACATTATCTCTACATTATCTCTACATTATCTCTACATTATCTCTACATTATCTCTACATTATCTCTACATTATCTCTACATTATCTCTACATTATCTCTACATTATCTCTACATTATCTCTACATTATCTCTACATTATCTCTACATTATCTCTACATTATCTCTACATTATCTCTACATTATCTCTACATTATCTCTTCATTATCTTTACATTATCTCTACATTATCTCTTCATTATCTCTACATTATCTCTACATTATCTCTTCATTATCTCTACATTATCTCTACATTATCTCTACATTATCTCTACATTATCTCTACATTATCTCTTCATTATATCTACATTATCTCTACATTATCTCTTCATTATCTCTACATTATCTCTACATTATCTCTACATTATCTCTACATAATATCTACATTATCTCTACATTGTCTCTTCATTATATCTACATTTTTTCTACATTATCTCTTAATTATCTCTACATTATCTCTACATTATCTCTACATTATCTCTACATTATCTCTACATTATCTCTACATTATCTCTACATTATCTCTACATTATCTCTTCATTATCTTTACATTATCTCTACATTATCTCTTCATTATCTCTACATTATCTCTACATTATCTCTTCATTATCTCTACATTATCTCTACATTATCTCTTTATTATCTCTACATTATCTCTACATTATCTCTTTATTATCTCTACATTATCTCTACATTATCTCTTCATTATCTCTACATTATCTATTCATTATCTTTTAATTATCTCTACATTATCTCTTCATTATCTCTACATTATCTCTACATTATCTCTACATTATCTCTACATTATCTCTACATTATCTATTCATTATCTCTACATTATCTCTACATTATCTCTACATTATCTCTACATTATCTCTACATTATCTCTACATTATCTCTACATTATCTCTACATTATCTCTACATTATCTCTACATTATCTATTCATTATTTCTACATTATCTCTACATTATCTCTACATTATCTCTACATTATCTCTACATTATCTCTACATTATCTCTACATTATCTCTACATTATCTCTACATTATCTCTACATTATCTCTTTATTATCTCTACATTATCTCTACATTATCTCTTCATTATCTCTACATTATCTATTCATTATCTTTTAATTATCTCTACATTATCTCTACATTATCTCTACATTATCTCTACACTATCTCTTCATTATCTCTTCCTTATCTCTTCAATATATCTTCATTATCTCTTCATTATCTCTACTTTATCAATTCATTATCTTTTTATTATCTCTACATTATCTCTACATTATCTCTACATTATCTTTACATTATCTCTACATTATCTCTTCATTATCTCTACATAATATCTACATTATCTCTACATTGTCTCTTCATTATCTCTACATTTTTTCTACATTATCTCTTAATTATCTCTACATTATCTCTACATTATCTCTACATTATCTCTACATTATCTCTACATTATCTCTTCATTATCTCTACATTATCTCTACATTATCTCTACATTATCTCTACATTATCTCTACATTATCTCTACATTATCTCTACATTATCTCTACATTATCTCTACATTATCTCTTCATTATCTTTACATTATCTCTACATTATCTCTTCATTATCTCTACATTATTTCTACATTATCTCTTCATTATCTCTACATTATCTCTACATTATCTCTACATTATCTCTACATTATCTCTACATTATCTCTTCATTATCTCTACATTATCTCTACATTATCTCTTCATTATCTCTACATTATCTCTACATTATCTCTACATTATCTCTTCATTATCTCTACATTATCTCTTCATTATCTATACATTATCTATACATTATCTCTTCATTATCTCTACATTATCTCTACATTATCTCTACATTATCTCTACATTATCTCTTCATTATCTCTACATTATCTCTACATTATCTCTACATTATCTCTACATTATCTCTACATTATCTCTACATTATCTCTTTATTATCTCTACATTATCTCTACATTATCTCTTCATTATCTCTACATTATCTATTCATTATCTTTTAATTATCTCTACATTATCTCTACATTATCTATTCATTATCTCTACATTATCTCTACATTATCTCTACATTATCTCTACATTATCTCTACATTATCTCTACATTATCTCTACATTATCTCTACATTATCTCTTTATTATCTCTACATTATCTCTACATTATCTCTTCATTATCTCTACATTATCTATTCATTATCTTTTAATTATCTCTACATTATCTCTACATTATCTCTACATTATCTCTACACTATCTCTTCATTATCTCTTCATTATCTCTTCATTATATCTTCATTATCTCTTCATTATCTCTACTTTATCAATTCATTATCTTTTTATTATCTCTACATTATCTCTACATTATCTCTACATTATCTTTACATTATCTCTACATTATCTCTTCATTATCTCTACATAATATCTACATTATCTCTACATTGTCTCTTCATTATCTCTACATTATCTCTACATTATCTCTACATTATCTCTACATTATCTCTACATTATCTCTACATTATCTCTACATTTTTTCTACATTATCTCTTAATTATCTCTACATTATCTCTACATTATCTCTACATTATCTCTTCATTATCTCTACATTATCTCTACATTATCTCTACATTATCTCTTTATTATCTCTACATTATCTCTACATTATCTCTACATTATCTCTACATTATCTCTACATTATCTCTACATTATCTCTACATTATCTCTACATTATCTCTACATTATCTCTACATTATCTCTACATTATCTCTACATTATCTCTACATTATATCTACATTATCTCTACATTATCTCTACATTATCTCTACATTATCTCTTCATTATCTTTACATTATCTCTACATTATCTCTTCATTATCTCTACATTATCTCTACACTATCTCTTCATTATCTCTACATTATCTCTACATTATCTCTACATTATCTCTACATTATCTCTACATTATCTCTTCATTATCTCTACATTATCTCTACATTATCTCTTCATTATCTCTACATTATCTCTACATTATCTCTACATTATCTCTTCATTATCTCTACATTATCTCTTCATTATCTATACATTATCTATACATTATCTCTTCATTATCTCTACATTATCTCTACATTATCTCTTCATTGTCTCTTTATTATCTCTATATTATCTCTACATTATCTCTTCATTATCTCTACATTATCTGTATATTATCTCTTCATTATCTCTACATTATCTCTACATTATCTCTACATTATCTCTTCATTATCTCTACATTATCTCTACATTATCTCTACATTATCTCTACATTATCTCTTTATTATCTCTACATTATCTCTACATTATCTCTTCATTATCTCTACATTATCTATTCATTATCTTTTAATTATCTCTACATTATCTCTACATTATCTCCACATTATCTCTACACTATCTCTTCATTATCTCTTCATTATCTCTTCATTATATCTTCATTATCTCTTCATTATCTCTACTTTATCAATTCATTATCTTTTTATTATCTCTAAATTATCTCTACATTATCTTTACATTATCTCTACATTATCTCTTCATTATCTCTACATAATATCTACATTATCTCTACATTGTCTCTTCATTATATCTACATTTTTTCTACATTATCTCTTAATTATCTCTACATTATCTCTACATTATCTCTACATTATCTCTACATTATCTCTACATTATCTCTACATTATCTCTACATTATCTCTTCATTATCTTTACATTATCTCTACATTATCTCTTCATTATCTCTACATTATCTCTACATTATCTCTTCATTATCTCTACATTATCTCTACATTATCTCTACATTATCTCTACATTATCTCTACATTATCTCTTCATTATCTCTACATTATCTCTACATTATCTCTTCATTATCTCTACATTATCTCTACATTATCTCTACATTATCTCTTCATTATCTCTACATTATCTCTTCATTATCTATACATTATCTATACATTATCTCTTCATTATCTCTATATTATCTCTACATTATCTCTTCATTATCTCTACATTATCTCTACAATATCTCTACATTATCTCTACATTATCTCTTCCTTATCTCTACATTATCTCTACATTATCTCTACATTATCTCTTCATTATCTCTACATTATCTCTACATTATCTCTTCATTATCTCTTCATTATCTCTTCATTATCTCTTCATTATCTCTACATTATCTCTTCATTATCTCTACATTATCTCTATATTATCTCTTCATTATCTTTACATTATCTCTACATTATCTCTTTATTATCTATTCATTATCTCTTCATTATCTCTACATTATCTCTACATTATCTCTACATTATCTCTTCATTATCTCTACATTATCTCTACATTATCTCTACATTATCTCTACATTATCTCTACATTATCTCTACATTATCTCTACATTATCTCTACATTATCTCTACATTATCTCTTCATTATCTCCACATTATCTCTACATTATCTCTACATTATCTCTACATTATCTCTACATTATCTCTACATTATCTCTTTATTATCTCTACATTATCTCTACATTATCTCTTCATTATCTCTACATTATCTATTCATTATCTTTTAATTATCTCTACATTATCTCTACATTATCTCTACATTATCTATTCATTATCTCTACATTATCTCTACATTATCTCTACATTATCTCTACATTATCTCTACATTATCTCTACATTATCTCTACATTATCTCTACATTATCTCTACATTATCTCTTTATTATCTCTACATTATCTCTACATTATCTATTCATTATCTCTACATTATCTATTCATTATCTTTTAATTATCTCTACATTATCTCTACATTATCTCTACATTATCTCTACACTATCTCTTCATTATCTCTTCATTATCTCTTCATTATATCTTCATTATCTCTTCATAATCTCTACTTTATCAATTCATTATCTTTTTATTATCTCTACATTATCTCTACATTATCTCTACATTATCTCTTCATTATCTTTACATTATCTCTACATTATCTCTTCATTATCTATACATTATCTCTTCATTATCTCTTCATTATCTCTACATTATCTCTACATTATCTCTTCATTATCTCTTAATTATCTCTACATTATCTCTACATTATCTCTACATTATCTCTACATTATCTCTTCATTATCTCTTCATTATCTCTACATTATCTCTACATTATCTCTTCATTATCTCTTAATTATCTCTACATTATCTCTACATTATCTCTACATTATCTCTACATTATCTCTTCATTATCTCTTCATTATCTCTACATTATCTCTTCATTATCTCTACATTATCTCTACATTATCTCTTCATTATCTCTACATTATCTCTTCATTATCTCTTCATTATCTCTACATTATCTCTACATTATCTCTTCATTATCTCTTAATTATCTCTACATTATCTCTACATTATCTCTACATTATCTCTTCATTATCTTTACATTGTCTCTACATTATCTCTTCATTATCTCTTAATTATCTTTACATTATCTCTACATTATCTCTTCATTATCTCTACATTATCTCTTCATTATCTCTTCATTATCTCTACATTATCTCTACATTATCTCTTCATTATCTCTTAATTATCTCTACATTATCTCTACATTATCTCTACATTATCTCTTCATTATCTTTACATTATCTCTACATTATCTCTTCATTATCTCTACATTATCTCTACATTATCTCTTCATTATCTCTACATTATCTCTACATTATCTCTACATTATCTCTACATTATCTCTACATTATCTCTTCATTATCTCTTCATTATCTCTACATTATCTCTTCATTATCTCTACATTATCTCTACATTATCTCTACATTATCTCTTCATTATCTCTACTTTATCTCTTCATTATCTATACATTATCTATACATTATCTCTTCATTATCTCTACATTATCTCTACATTATCTCTTCATTATCTCTACATTATCTCTACAATATCTCTACATTATCTCTACATTATCTCTTCCTTATCTCTACATTATCTCTACATTATCTCTACATTATCTCTTCATTATCTCTACATTATCTCTACATTATCTCTTCATTATCTCTTCATTATCTCTTCATTATCTCTACATTATCTCTTCATTATCTCTACATTATCTCTACATAATCTCTTCATTATCTCTACATTATCTCTACATTATCTCTTCATTATCTCTTAATTATCTCTACATTATCTCTACATTATCTCTGCATTATCTAGTCATTATCTTTTAATTATCTTTACATTATCTCTACATTATCTCTACATTATCTCTTCATTATCTCTACATTATCTCTACATTATCTCTACATTATCTCTTCATTATCTCTACATTATCTTTTCATTATCTTTGAATTATCTCTACATTACGTATGTCGGTCTTATAGGAATGACGTAATAGGGCATTGACCTCTTAACAAGTGCGTATTAGAGTCCAAGGTTTGACCTTTCTGCTCTGAGGGCAGTTTAAATAAAATAATTCGTCCAACCCCGTGGAAATTGAATGTTATAATTCTGGATCGCAGTATTCTATAGAGCAGGAGATTAAAATGCGTATTTGAACCCTGTAGAATCTTCGATAGTAGTTTTCTTTGTAAAGTCCATACCTCCTTAAAGTTAGTTTAGTTTGAAAGTTTGTAGAGAGAAGTCGCTATATTGATACTTGTATATTTTATGCCATTTAATGAAACACTTATGTTGCCATCAGTTGATGCATTTATTTAAAGTTTATATTGAGTCTACAATTTAAATAAAATTGTTTATTCAACAACTGGAGTTGTTTGATCTATCATTATTGAAAGAAAGGTGTTGAAGATAATTATACCGAATATAACTACATTACTGCATAGACCTGTCAGTCAAGGAACCCCTAGCTTGGACTTCAGATCAGCAGAATCTAGAGACTTCTAATAAAGATACAACTATATTCATTGAATCCGATTTAACGAGTCGTAATAATAGTCATCATAGAGACAGTCCATAACAACATTATCTCTACATTATCCCTACATTATCTCTTCATTATCTCTTCATTATCTCTTCATTATCTTTTCATTATCTTTTCATTATCTCTACATTATCTCATCATTATCTCGCCTATTATATCGTATGCTCTGTCTAGTTCTCTCTCTCTCCCTTTTTCTTATATTATTTTACCCTAGGGGCTGTCCATATATGACGTCACATGCCTTTAATGGAAACCAAGTGCTAGCGATGATATTTGTGACCAAGGAAGGGTGTAGCATCCCATCAAACATAGGCAAGATATAAAAGAAAATCTGACATATTTTATAAGGTTACATGAAGTTATTGCAAGCGCTAAAGTTTTCCGGAACATTTTCTAGTGAACTGCGTTAAGTTTGCACTGAAATTTAATAGGTTTAAAAAAATGGTATTTTAAAAAACGCATAAAATATAGTATTTGAATTAATTCATATTGTTTTAACACATAAAATTAGGTGTATATCAATTTATAACTGTATATAAAAGACCTTTATATCAGGAATCACCTCCCACTACAGCTTTGCCAGAGCCCTAGCTTCGACACCTTCAGGAGCAGGCTGAAGACTCGCCTATTCCAGTAGCAGTTTTACCTGTACATATATTTTTTCGTCTGTTTTTCGTTTCATTGTACTCTGTAACTGTCGTCAGTGCATAGAACTGTGGGATAAGCGCTATAAATGCATTATTATTATTATAAAAGAAAATTTAGTTAATACTTTATACCAATAGAAAGCGCGCAATTTAATAACAAATTATATTTGAATACATGGGAACAGTTTTTTCGCTAAGACCGTTTAGTACAGAATGCAGGACAATTTCATTGTTCACGACATTTATATCCGAACACGTAGTACAATTGTATTTTGAAAGTTTATATACAAGCGGTGGCGAAGGTAGGAAAATTGTTGTCTGGTGCGGAGGGAAATATTTAAAATGTCCGTTTTGCATTTATTAGTACTTAATTAGTTACTTAATTAGTACGCTAATGTGCAATGGATAATAAGAAAGAGTAATGTGTTGAAAGTATTGTATTTAATTAAATTGAGTCCATACATAATTAACTTTTACAAATTGAGTGTTTGGTTTTCTGTATTACTTCATTGAATGTCGGCTTAGCGCCTTTCAGATTTTCGCAACTGGGAAAATCGCCCCTTTCAAACCCGTCCCGTCTAATTACGCAACTCCATATAAGGACACATTATAGTTCTATACCATAATTTTAGTTAATATTGAATGTAAGGACTCATGCAGCTAGAGGTATTTTTAAGCCCTGATATCAAATTACACGTTACTTTTTGTTATTTAAATTAGAAAGATTAATTTCAAGACAATTTTGTTATTTAAAGCTATATATTTATTGACTCAGAGCACATTCTTCAAGGCCATTTAGCAATTGACACAGAACAGATGAATTAAAACAGTAATCCCTTCAGATCTAATTGGTTCATAGAAGCAGCGTTCACCATACTATACTATAATGACTCATTAAAAAACGTTTTACGTCCAGGGCTTACCAAGGGGGGTACACCAAGGTCCTGTCCGGGCGCTGGACGATAGGACGTGCCGTGTAACATAGGGTATAATCTCTGCAGCCTCATGCGCTTCATTAGTTTTTTTCCGCTACGGAATTACTCTCCGATTATTATCGTGGTGGCTCTCCCGTATACCTGAAATGTCGACCGGTGGCACAAGTCCCATTCTAAAAGGTATGTGCATCCAGACTCCAGGGCGGGGTCGCTGCGCACATTGCTTCCTCCCCGCCGAGGCTCGGAGCCTCTTGGTGGTGCAATGAGATTTCCGACCTACAGGTGAGGTTGTCAACCATGCGTTAGCCCACCTGTGTGCT
The DNA here is from genome assembly GCA_949126835.1 of Anisus vortex. Classification (NCBI taxonomy): domain Eukaryota; kingdom Metazoa; phylum Mollusca; class Gastropoda; family Planorbidae; genus Anisus; species Anisus vortex. The sequence goes on from OX421507.1 coordinate 34,155,851, forward strand.
CTTGGTTGAAGCGTACTGGTGGTTTCCATATTTCGCCAACGATGAGGGTAATTGGTACAGAAGTGGCAGCATTTACATGTCTCTATGGCCACGATATACTTGGATATTTTGTGACCAACATTACTAAAGTCAGGTACTCATCTGATGCAGCTGTACTCAGAGACAACTTCTAGAACCTGTAAGGAATCCTAGCTTTCACCAGGATTCGAACACAGTACCTTCAGTACGCCAGCCGAACGCGCTGTCGCATGACCACCGTGTCCCTTTAATTATCTAAGGCCTCATGCAAAGAGTAACTCTAAACATATAGGTGCATAATGATGCTGGAACTCACAAACTGTTCGAATGTCTGATATATGTTTGAAAAATTCAATTAACGCTGCTTTTAAAATTCCTTAAATGTAAAGCTATATCAATAAACTTATTTCATTTTAAGCCGTATGTTCTTCAAGTTATCATATTCCGGGGAACTGATTTTAGTTCTATTGAGTGAAAAACGATACAAAAGTTCTGAGAAAATAAATAACCAAGTATGAATTCAATTTAAGTTTCTAACATTATATTTTTGCTGTACTTTTCATGACTGTCATATAATACGAAAATAAGATAATAAAAAACGGTTAATCAATAGAGTTGCTAAGTCTTATGTTTAAAAAAAAATAACCGCCTGGACCAAAGAAAAAAAGATTGTGAATGCAAAGGTCAAGTTAGAACAAAACATTATATTACCATTTTTGTAAGACTTTTATCATTGTAAACACGTAGTCTAAACGTTTTAAGAATTGTTTTATTGTTACGTTTGTGCGTTCGGAGAAAGCTAAATAAAATATTTTTTATTGCTTCTTATTGTTACATAAAATAATATATGTCCTTTTTAGCTTCTTTTCACCGTTTTCTTTGTAAATTCATGCGAACTAAAGATAACCAGTTAGATCTAGATATTTATTTTATGTGTGTTTTCTTACTTGTGTTGTTTCTTTCCAGTACCCTTTGTCGTGTTTCGATGCAGTTTAGATGTTGACAAAATCAATTATTGTCTAAATAAGTCCTTGATGTAACACATCAAATTAAAAGTTTAGTGACTTAAATGTTTATAGGGTTAGTTTTGGAATATTTCATTTTAAATTGTATATGACTTGAACTGTAAAATAATTGACCAAAAAAAAAAGCAAATGAGCCACAAGAGTAATATGCCAGAGTTAATTCGACAGAACGATGAATGCCGATTAACAAAGATAGATTGTTAACAGGAAGACTAGGCTTGTACTCATTTTAAGATCTTTTTTGTCTGTATAATTGAGTGTATCAATATAGTCTTTATAATTTAAACAATGTTTCTACTTGATCACAGGAGGATATTCTCTTTTTTTCTTCAACCAGGATGCAGAGGTGTCGACTTTCTTGCAACTAATGCTTGACACATAACATATTTAAATGCCGTTCTGAATTGCTTTGTGTTGAGAGGGCAATTTGTATGTTTGGGATTTGGTGAACAGGACTATAATATCCGTACGCCCTCTATGAATGTTTGGGCTATCGTATATTACGAGCTCGATCGTCTGGTCTCTTTTATTACAGTTTCTGCACCACTGGTCGTGGTGAGGTATCCGAACCGGACACTGACACATTGGAAACTGGCCAATGGTTACATAGTTCATTCTGAGGCGCTTCCGTCATGGCTCAGCTTGAATGGGTGCTGAGTTGAGCTTCGGAGAACCACTCTAAGGGGGTTGTTTGATCTCTCGTTACAAGTGGTTCCTTGCACCCTCCACCCCCCCCCCACACACACACACATTAAAACAACTGTCTAACGGAGATGTTTAAACCTGGTGTGCCTTATTGCTTTCAGAACTGATAAAAAAGACTGCACCCTTTGTTGTATTTTAACACTTGGTTAACTGGCTACAAGCGGTTGGAATTGGTAAAACTACTAGACTACTGTTATACACTAGTGGTTGATGTTGCTTGTGTACCCAAGCAACAATATAATTGGAAAGATGTAATTTGGTAGCTAACATCAATTACAATACAAAATAACTCTGAATAGCATGGGTGTGAGTACCTAACATCAGTTTTCCCCAAAATCCCAGAAGTGTGCTGTTGCTACGGAAACTGCTGAACACTAAGAGGTAGGGTGAGAGGACCACTGAGAGGACCACATCTTCCTTCGCCCTCTGGACCAACAAGGTCTCAACGATATACTTTAAATTATCTTTCTTAACGTGACGCACTCGAGCAATGAACCTAATCTGGACCAACTATTGTCTTAATAGAATTTAACAATTTAGGGCAACATGGAAGACAAGAAATTAATAATATGACTTGAAAGAGCAAAGACTATAATAAGATGGACCGCTTGCTCTATCTTAGAGCTGCTGATATGTTTTTTTTCCCGTGCGCAACCAATAAGGCTGTCTCAAAGCAACCAATAAGGCTGTCTCAAAGCAACCAATAAGGCTGTCTCAAATGGCTTCTACGCTCCAACGACTGCTTTAAAGGTTGCCGCTGTATACAACTTTCTATTCTTATCTTAATTTTCCATAGCGAATTACTAAACCGGAAGTCTAGAGGATGTAGTGCGATCGGAAATTCCGAAACTAATTAATGTTTCAAGTTATCAAATAGCAGAAATATCAAAGCAAGCGGTCCATCTTATTATATTCTCTGGAAAGAGTAGCTTTTTTCGTTTTTTAAAACTATTTAATTTTAAACAAGAATAGTCTTTACAATAAATATATTAGTTATAGTTTTATGTTAACAAATCCAACCTTCTACTTCTATTTCTAAAGTAAAGATAGAGATATTAGTTAAAGACCAAGAGAAGAGCTTTTTATTAAAATTGAGTTAGCATTTGATCTTGATAGTAAATAGTGTATTCAGCATCTGAATGTTAATCAAAATCATTTATACAAAACATCAAAGATAAATTTTAAGTGATTAGTTCAATATTTGCACTTAAATGTGTGTGTTTTTCTGAGGAAAAATCCCAATGTCGTAGCCATTTGAGATGTTTTTATTTCCGGCAACATAGGGAAGTGACGTAAGAGAAAGGATTTAAACTAGGAAAAGGAATATTGTTACGTGTTTTTAATCAATTGCCACATGTTTTGAATCTTTTCTCGGTTCTTATTTTTAACAAAATGGTTAAATATAGATTTATAGCGTCGAGTTGTGTTTATTTGTTTCCCTTCTCAAACGTCACTGCTGTATGAGGCTATTCCAAATATCGTTCCTTTGAGAAAAACCTCTTCACTTGGTCTTTAAAGCAATACTCTCTAATTCTAGACTACGGTTATGCAAAAGGCTTAACAAGGATAAATTATAAGCTTGACTAAACAGTAAATGCGTGTGCGCCCAGTCGGAAAAGAATTGCCCATTAAATTATCGTTATTATCGTCGAGCAGACCGATATAACGTATACTTGGTCTCGAATTGCCCTGAAGCGTTTTTTAAGAAACCCCTCAAACCAAAAGTTAAAGTCAACATCGATAGTTCTAAAGACAAGCAAAACAAAGCTCAATATAATGATGTTCGGGATCAAAATATATTATTGTTGTATTACGACAGAATTTATTAATCCGTAAGTTATAATCTTTAACACGACGTCAAGTGACTAAAAAAAGGTGTGACGGAAAATGTTAGAAAGTGTGACGCGTGAGTTGAAAGTGACATTGTTAAGATATTGAAAAAACGTTGGACAACCTTATACCTTAGGAACGACATGATGTGTTTTGGCCAGAATTCGGACTGAGTATTTCGATATATATTCTTGAAGTTATACTATTGATAATTGAACGTTAGGAGTTGATATCTTCTTTAGATCTTTATTTCTGAGTCTAATGAATGCAAGCATGAAAGTCTTTGCTTAATTCATGTGTGGCCTGCCCTGAGATTGGTAAATTAAATGTAAGGCGTAATTTGATATCTTGAAAGAAATTGTCGAATAACTTTCTTTTTTTTGCATTTAGAGTACGCCAACAACAACACAAAATTCAGAGGAGGGGAGTTTGGTATGGCGGCTACTTCTGTACCAATGGCCTAAAAAATTAACCAAGTGTGTAAACCACCGATACGCTTCCATTACGACTACAGTGGTGGGCGAACGCAAGGGGGACAGCCCCTCTATAGTGCATCCGAGGATTATTGCACTGCCGAGAGCCTCAGAGACTCAGTGGGGAGGAAACAATGAGTGCAACAGCCCGTCTCAAACCCGCCCTGGTGCTTGGATGTCCAGACCTATATACTGGGGTTCGTGCTACCAGTCGACAGTGCAGGTATACGAGCGAGCCACAATGTTAATGATCCAATATGAATTCCTTAGGTGGAGAGAGAAGTGTAGTGCATGTATTGCTGTGACCGCATCATATGTTATTCAGCATAACCTATCGGCATGCCGCTGTTTAACTAGACTCGGTCAGGAACTTGGTGTGCCACACTTGATCCACACCTTAATATCGTTACGCCCTGGACGTAAGAGTTCATCCGTTATTTTGTTATTGAGACACTTATAACTTGATTTAGCGGCATAGCGTCGGAATGTTATATCGACGTCTGATTCAATGTTCTTTATTTATATTTTGCTGCATGTGTAACTGTAATACTGTAATATCATAGCCAAAGGTGCGTAGCATTGTTGTAGTATTATAAATGTTGTATAAAACCAGCTGTTTAAAGCCCACTTGGTCTTTAAAAGTTAAATGTATAAATTGGAAACGTCCTCCAAAAAAAAGTATTATTTTTTTTAAACAATATTGCTTAATTCGTTAATTTATTTTTTAAAATAAACTTAGACCTATTACTAATCACCGTATGTTAAGGTTATACAATGGGCGCAGTTTCCAAATGATGTTTATTTGAAATGCTTTCTAATGTAGTGTGTGTTCGGAACCGGGTTTTTCCGTACTGCAAAATATTGCTGTTTACTTCTTTATTATTAACTTTTTTATTGTTTGGTATTTGTTTTCTTTTGATCGTATTATTGTTAGTTTTATATTATTAATAAGAAGTCAGAAGCTTGACAGCAACAATCCATTTGCGTATTGTGTAAAATGGCAGCAACATAGATTCCGTTCCGATCTATTTATAGATCAGTGGCACAGCAAGACACAATTTTGTTTACATCGGTAAGTGCAGTGGACATTTTTAGTTTTCCCTTTCTTCTATAGATCAGTGCATTTCTTCACTTTGCTCAAACCAATTTATTAAGAAGGGGCAATCCATTCTTTTTATAGATCAGTGGTTAGAACATTTGAAAAGGACACAAGCCCATATTAAAATAGTTTAAGACGCTAATAGTAAATGCTTTCCAAATATACGTTCTCTCTGCCATTACTTACTTCATGAACCTGTTTTAAACTAAAAAACCATTAAATATATTAAAGGATGCACAATTCAATAAATGACCATCATATCGTATACTCTACTTCAGGGGTCGGCAACCTACGGCACGCGTGCGACACTTGGCACGCAAAGCGATTTTCAATGGCTCGCGGAAGATGTATAAAAAGACTATTCAAGTCTTTTTTTCAAAGAAAAGAGCAGGATGACTTTAGGCTGTTGGCATGCTGAATGAATGCAAAATTCTACTTTGCACTAGATTATCAAAAGGTTGCCGATCCCTGCTCTACTTTATATATTACAGCAACACAGGGATCAGCCAATGCTTTGGCCTCCTTATATACAGGTTAAGAATAAAATTCAGATAAAAAGGTATGGATTGTATTTTGCTTTGTTTGGAGTGTATTACGTTGTGAAAAGTAAAGAAATGAACTTTACTTCTTATGTCTGGAGTGTATTACGTTGTGAAAAGTAAAGAAATGAACTTTACTTCTTATGTCTGGAGTGTATTACTTTGTGAAATGTAAAGAAATGAACTTTACTTCTTATAAGGGGCAACAAGATTTCAAAATTAAATTAAATTCATCAAATATGTTAAAGTAGAAATTATCTTAGTATTAGTAAACCTGTTTGTATATGTATACAAATTAAATTTTGGTTTGTGTTTCGCTGTAATAAAATAAAGATATTAAAAAAAACTTTAATTAGACAATACTAATGTTCGAATAAAGATGTAAGAAACAAGAGCCCAGGATCAGACATTTTTATTGTGTCGTTCACTCAACCTCGGTTTAAAAGTTACAAAAACAATCAATCTAACCCTAACCCTAACCCCTAAAATAAGTTCTAAGAAACAAGACAAAGGAAGGAATATTGACTACAAAAGATATATCAATTCTTTTTAAGATTTAATTTAAATAGAAAATTCCAATAAGCACGATTCTAATAAACGGGATATATGTTTTATACTTATATTATGTTAGATCATTTATTGCTTCATTTATTTGATTTGTACTATGTTTGTAAAGTTTTAAATCATCAATTCGTGTTATATTTTTAGCCTAGAGATTATATCCGTGTTCTTAGTTGTATGTTAAATGCACTCTGAGCTTACAATATGTGTGTTGGCAACGCTTTAAAAATATTATTATTAATATCATTATTATATACATATAATATATATATATATATATATATATATATATATATATATATATATATATATATATATATATATATATAATATATATATAATATTTTAAATAAATAATATCAAATGGAACTAAAATGAGACTCTTTCTAAACGTCCTTAAATAGAAAGTAATAAATTGTAAGGTAATACATTCCAAACACGTGAGAACGGAATTTTCTCTTTCGTTAAGGATATTTTCCATTCGAGTTACTCTTCTGCTTCGTCAGTCACCTGTAAGATCGAAACCCATTGACCAATCAGACTTGGATAAAATTCTTTCAATTTAGTCCATAGTCAAAATTGAGCATAACAGAAGTCTGTGCAAAAGAATAAGACTTGTAAAAAGAGCAATATCATTTTTCCTTTTTTTTGGAATTCTTCACATCAATTTTCGGTGTTTGATGAACCTCCAGTAAGTAAAGTACCCTTCGAACCAAACTGACCATAGGGCTGGTGAACTAGCGTTCACCATTTTCTGGGTCCACGGCATACTATGGGGATGTGTGGCCGGCGCAATGCCCAGCCGCCTTTACTTTACCCCCAACTAATGTCATGTACCCATCAGAGCTGGGTAGACTCATGGACACCCTCAAGTCCCGGGACAAAAATTCTAGCCTGTACCAGGATTCGAACCCAGAACCTTCGGATCGCCAGTCGAACGCACTGCCGCGTAAAATGTATCCATTTATCTGCCGCAAATAATGACATATCCGGGAAAACCGGTATGAGTAGAGCTTGTGTAGATCGACCTCGTCACCTTGACCGACATTCACGACCTTGAACGTCTAAAGCCTGTTCCCAAAGAACAATTTGTTTAAGGGTTTACTAGGTTGATCGATTCCTTATGGGAGGTCAAGTCTGCCCTACGGAGGAGGATGATCTAGCCGGCCATAATTTCCCGTAACGGGGTCATGGAACAAAATATCTCTTGTGTTTATTTTTTTTTATTTCTTCAGGATTAGCTAGCGCATCGCTCGATAATAAGAAATAAATATCCACTGGTGTCCCGTTGATTTATGGACTCATAAAAAATATTTATTACTAGTATTTATGCCCTTAAAAATGAACCAAACCCTAACCCGAACCAAAAAAGTACAATATGTTTTGTTAAAAGAATAAAAAAAGAAGCAAAATAAGAAAAAAACAACGAAGAAACCAATACAAAACAACAAACGATAAAAGATTTCCCAGCAAGGAAAAACCCGGAAGGACCAAACTATATAACATTTGAAAGCCTTTTTAAAAGGACATCACTTTGAATATTTTGTAAATGGAGCTCCAGTTTAAAACCTTAAGATAATTAATATTATATTTATTGAAAAAAAAGTTTCCAATTAAGCAATATAGTTGATATAATAAAAATTGACATCAGTTTAGACGGCGTTAAAGGTCTGCTGGACGTTGTGGTGGCCACATAGTTTCCTTGATTGTCGTGGCCACTGGAACCGGTAAAAGCATGTTTAAGCACAGCTGGCCAGTTTACTCAAGATAGGGCGAGTTTAGAGTAACCGCATTCCCTTGATCTCAACGTGAACTTAGCAACACTTCTAAATGTAAACCATGTTAATAAAACAAACTGCACAACAAAGTTACGTCTTTTGTACTTCTTAGAATGCTGATATTTCAGAAGGACTGGAAAATGCTTACAGTGCTGAGGTACTGTTGTCAATACTGTAACTGCGCTAGTTGTGGGTGATTTGCCCAGCAAGAAGAACGACTTTCATTCAAAAAGAGGACTTCTACTGTGAGCACTGCTTATACCGAACAAAAAATGTATACATTTTAAACTCAGAGCACTTCTATAATATGTTGACAAGCTAAATAAAAATAAATAGGCCTACATAAGCTACAGATAAACATTTCATTAACAAAATTGAACATAAAGATAATGGGTTGGTCCAATAATTTATAAAATATAATTATTATTTACTTAAAACATTTAGGAAAGTAGTTTAAAATAAATATTATAATCGGATTAAAAATAGGCATTCGGGCATGGAATGGGTTGCCTGAACAAACCAGGAAAACCAGTAACTTAACATCATTTAAAACATTAATAAAAATGCAAGACTAGACTCGGACCACGGATGAGCGTAGGACGCAATAATCTTCTTTATAGAAGGAGCGTCTGTAATGTATAAGATAAGATAAGATATTAAACCAAATACTAAATTGCCTGGCGTTGAACGGGCGGGGGGGGGGGGGGGAGGGAGTTAGATATAAAACACTTAGATCACGTGTCTTTAAATAAACCGATTTGATAGGTTAAACACACATATAGTCTACTTTATACATATAGATTTTAAGTTAAATGTCACCAGGTCTATTGGGAAATGAATAAACATTGACACATATTGGCAACCTACATTTAAAAACAAATAATAATAATAAACAGCATTCTTCTAATGACAATTATGTCTTTCACTGTCATAACACTTGATACAAACGTGTTACACATAACCTTCTTACTATCAAAGAAACCTGTGGGATATGTGAATGGGATAAATCAAAAGGCCAAAATTGCAGGATCAAAATACCTGATGAGTTTCCTAAATGTAGAATAGCCAGTCATGCACTTGGCTCCTTAATCCCGTGTGACAATCTGGTTTCTTGCTCCCCCTGGATGACCTCCCCCCTTCAACAGCTCCGCAGCTTCTGCGATTGCTCTAGAGAAAAACGCGGTGCAACAAAATGCTGCAATTTCTGCATATGAGTGCATCACTTCTAGAGATGGGCTGAGGCAGACTTTGTACTTTCAGTTTAATTGCTGCTCGTTTCGCTTCTGTGCTTCGACGAAGCTTTTCCACTCCAGCTCCTCGAGCGTGTGCTGTCCTGAGATAAGCTTTTTCATTATTAATGCAAAGAAATATAGCAAGTACATGAAATGTAAGATTCCACTTAGTTCTATAATGAGCCTCCTAAAACTTCAAAACTCGAATAATTCATCATTACCCTTAAGTTATGTTTTTCGCTGTCCTCTGATGGACAAATTGTTCAAAATTGTCTATGTAACATAGAATAAAATAACCACACTTAAAAGAAGATAGCATTACACTGTGATAAACATTGAAAAGATAATATTATACGTAGAGTAGACTTAGTAGCAGTGTAGAAAATACAAGCCCATGTACCATTCAATACATGCTGAGAAATCGACAAAGTACATTAAGGGGGCTCGTAATGTGCAAATGAAGTTAAAGGGCGAATAGATCGAAAGACGGAAACATCTTGAAAAAATAATACGTGTGGGTCAAACCGAATTTGCATTTATTTCTACAAGTACATATAGGTCTGAAAATATCACATGGATTATACTGTGTAGAGAAAATGACACATGGATAATGTTGTATAGAGAAAATATCACATGGATAATGTTGTACTGAGAAAACGACACATATTTAAAAGATAAATACATAATATGTTCAAGTTAAAGAGATGTGGGAATAAAGAAATCTGTTGAGTGGATGGCAAATTGACATTTTTTTAAAAATCCGTTAATTGAGGGACACAGTGACAAAAAGAAATATGTTGATTGGTCAATCTGGTCTCGTACACATCATGAAGAATGGAATAGAACTCAATATACAAATTAGAGGAATTATTGTTGTTAGATAGATACATAGATGGTTTGATTGATTTATAGATTGGAAGTGCGATACAAGATTGTATATATATACTAGTGGTTATTCCCGTCAAAATGACGGAAAAGCGAATGCCTACGTGTTTTGTTAAGAGAGAAGAAAAAGAAATACAATAAAATCTGCAGTGAGAAGGTTTCTTTCGGTATTTAGTTTTTGTTCTTTTTTATTGTTTAATCTATATAGATAAAAAGAAAAAAAGATCGTGTTTGTGTCCCCACGGATCCCCATTGGTCAATATGAAAACACGTGAGTTTGAGTCACTGACCTATTTAGGCCTAGGCCTAAATACTGTCTAATAATTTTTCACATCGCACATGTGTCTTTTCTAGCTCAGTGGTTAACGTAGCGAACTGCTATGCGGGCGACCCGGGTTAGATTCTCCAGTTAGACTATACCTTTTTTTCAACATTTTTTTTTTCAAACTTTTAAAAACAAAAGACATTGTAAATGTACCGGCAATTTAGGTTTTTGTTAAATAAAAATACTTGCCTACGTTTTACCCGATTACAATATTTATTTTAAATTATTTTCTTAAAAGTCTTCAGTAAAAAAAAAATAATATAAATATTAAATTTATAGCTTTCTTTTAATTGTAGTTTATAAAATTTTTATCTGCACTTTATATGGTCCTGTTTTTTTTTTCACCCGGGCAACACCGGGCATTGTAGCTTGTGATTGTATAAAGTTGCTCATTAAGAGATGTTCTCAATAGCGACGTGAATCAATGAAATAATTAAAATATATATCGGCCTATATATATCTATATCTAATAATCTATGTGCGTGTAGGCCTACATGCATAAAACGTATACATAAGAAGTAAGAAAGATAAAAAAATGATTGCATCTGTAACTCTAACCCTAACCCTAACTCTCTATATTTTTTTAAGGAAAACCCATAGGTCACCTGACATTAACCATCTTGTCCGCATTCGTCAACATTTCACATTAAACTTTTTATATATCTCGCTTCTTTTTTAGCTATTTATATATCTCGCTTCTTTTTTAGCTATTTATATATCTCGCTTCTTTTTTAGCTATTTATATATCTCGCTTATTTTTTAGCTATTTATATAACTCGCTTCTTTTTTGGCCATTTAGGCTATATATCTTGCTTCTCTTTTAGCTATTTATATATCTCGCTTCTCTTTTTACTATTTATATATCTCGCTTATTTTTTAGCTATTTATATATCTCGCTTCTTTTTTAGCCATTTAGGCTATATGTCTCGTTTCTCTTTTAGTTATTTATATATCTCACTTATTTTTTGGCTATTTATATATCTCGCTTATTTTTTAGCTATTTAGGCTATATATCTCGCTTACTTTTTAGCTATTTATATATCTCACTTATTTTTTAGCTATTTATATATCTCACTTTTTTTTTAGCTTTTTAGGCTATATATCTCGCTAATTTTTTTAGCTATTTATATAACTTGTATTTATTGTCTTCTTGGGGTGGGGTGTGTGTATGTGGGTGTCGTGTGTGTGTGTGTGGGGGGGGGTGTGTGTATGGGTGTGTGTGGTGGGGAGGGGGGGTTGAAGTATTAGAGTCGACGTCTGCATGTTAATTTGAATCTACAACGGCCATGCAGTGACACTCAGTTCTGGTGGCTTCAGGCATGTCATGATGGCATTACAATGGACAGTCTTGAGGACATTTACATTTAAATAAAGCCACCAACTCTAATCTTTCTGCAGTCTCAATGTTTCTATTTTCGTCTTTGTTTTCTATTCTGTGTGTTGAAATAAACACGTTTTTTTGTTTGTGTATTTTTACACTTTTTCCTTTCATTTTGTATTCTGTTTATTTCTGTCAACGTTTTTCTTTGTTCTTAATAAATTATTTATTTACTTTCCAGTCCCGATTAATGTGAAATTTGAGAATTTTATATTTTATTGAAGTTTTTATTTTCAATTTTTAATTTTTGTAATCAGAAAAATTCAATATTTTATTATTTCCCAATTGTTTTTTTCAGTTTTTATATTGTAAAGGTTAAAGTAAATAATTACACTTCCTTATGGATCATAAATTTGATGGCTTAGTGTCATCTCGATTGTTCGAAAGCTCAATACAGCTGCGTAGATGGCGATGAACGTTTATAATTATAATAATATTATTTGTATAGCGCTGCCAATAAACATAGAATAAGCTCAGAGCGCATTTAACATACAACTAGGTACACGGATATAATCTCTAGGCTAAAAAATTTTAAAGCCAATTGATGATTCTAAGACTTTACAAACATATGACAAATCGACAAACAACCAGGTCAAAAGGAACCAACATTTGTGAAACGCCGCAATAGAAAACTTGGTAGAGTATAGAACGCACAGATATTTATTGCGTTTATGGAATTGTTGTTTACATTCAGTAGCGAACTGGAATTTTGAAATCTTGACCGTGAAAGTACTTTACATTGATTGCAAAATAGGATACAATCTTACCACCTTATAAATGTATTCATAAATATAAATATAAATATAAATGTATTCATAATTACTAGGTCGTTGGCGTTATTACTAGTACTAAAAAAAAATAATTTCATTTTGATATGGCGATAAAGAAAAACCCCATCTCTATAGCCTACCTTGGTTTCAGGAATGTTAAAGATTAGAATCAAATCACGGTCAGAGTAAGACAAAGTAATCTTGAACATAAAAGGTAGACTATAATAAGAATCATCATCAAACCTTTGACCGTTATGGTCTTTGGGGGAGGGGAGGAGGAGCGAATGGATACTCAGCAGTCAACTTTTTTCCATTTCTGCCTATCTTGTTGTCAATAGTTTAGTTACGTGCAGATGTGTCCTCTCTTTGACATTGTCGAACCAGCATTTCCGTTGACGGCCTCTCCGACGTCCACCTTCTACAGTGCCACGGGGGATGTTTTTTCGGCAGTATGTAATGCCGTAACACATGACCGAACCATGTCAGCTAGCGCCGCTTGATGCCGCACCACATGACCGAATCATGTCAGCTAGCGCCGCTTGATCGTTGCCATCGTGGTTTCTTGAGGGTCCGCGATGATATCGATAGCATGTAGAATTTCGCTATACAAATTATTTTCATGTCATTGTAAGTAAGATGTTTAGTCACCCATTATGTCAGGTTGAAGTTATCTTTCTTACTGTTTTCTTATGTTTATGTCCTTTACAGAGGTTTTTAGTCAAAAGAAAGAAAGGAAAAATAAATTTAGTATTTCCTGAAATTCCGCCAAAGATATTATGTTCTTAAGTTTTCTCATTGAATTTTATAATGTTCAAACATATTTTTTTTACTGTTTAGTGTAATTTAACAAAAATAACATCGGCGATTTAAAAAAATATTTAAAAAAAATATAATTTATTAAATCATAAAAAAATGGTGTTTTGTATCATGTAATAGTTATAGTGGGAAGCTACAGCTTTAAAAATAACGGAAAACATGATGGCGATGATCGAATTCTATTTCAACTTGATATCAACTTGGTAACTTGATATCAACATAAGTTATCAACATAAGTTATCGCTATTGTACTTTCTAAAATCAAAAGAAAAAAAAACTAAGCTTTCCTTATAAAACCCCATTATGTATTTATTGTGCTAAACAATTTGGCATAAACAGCATTTATTAACAAAATATTTACTAAAGATTGACTATGAATTGGACACCAATTAAGGTAAACATAGTAAATCTTACAATAGTTTTGAACCCATCCAATATTTATAGGAAGCAGAAAGACTCAAGCCATTAATCCGCCGTCCCGACTCCTCATAGCCGTTCACTTTAATGTCTATAACACTTCTACACAAACCACAGTTCTGATAACAATTCAGTGTTCCTGAAGCCCTAGGTTGAATGTTGCAAAAATAAACAGGCCCCTGAATCTTGCAACCAGAAGGAAAGAGGCAAACAAGTGATTTGATAAAATAGTTCACGTGAGTACCACTTGCCAATCGATCACAATTAACCCCGTGAGCCAGAAATTGTAGATTACAGTTGATTAAATTGGTTCACAGAGATAAACCTCAGGCCTTCTTAAAGTCGAATTGAAATAATAGTAATAATAAAAGGAGCGTCTTAGAATTATCAAGGACGAGTTTACGTATATCTTATCTTATATATTAAAGACTCCTTCTATAAGACAGATTTTTGCGTCCTATGCTCATCCGTGATCCGAGTCTATTCTTGTATCTTTATTAATGTTTTAAAAGATAAGTTTCTGGTTTTCCTGGTTTGTTCAGGCAACCCATTCCATGCCCGAATGCCACTCGAGAAGAAAGGGTACTTATATGCATGTGTTCTCGCAAAAGGGATAAGAAAAGTGTTTTTGTCCTTATATTTATCTGAGCTTGGCAACATGTTGTTATTGGGCTGTATTTCTAAATTAGAGTTTAATTCCTTATGTATTATTACTACTTTACTCTTTGCCCTTCTGTCCTCTAGTGTTTCTAGGTTTAGTTATTCAACTATTGGTGTTACTCTTGTTAGTTGTGAATATTTGCTAGTAGTGAACCTTGCAGCTCTTTTCTGAATTAGTTATACTTTTTTATGTTTATAGTTCTCTTTAGATGATACATATTCACGTATCGGTCTAAAAACTTTAGATAGCAACGGTATCGTATAATAGGTAATATTAAACACTTTGGACTAACAGCATTTAAAAAAAAACTACACTACTACATATTTGTGTGAGAAAATATTTCCAGTGATTCCAACTTACGGATAACAGAAGAGGATACATTTATTTCCATTCACTCGTGCATATTAACTACAACAATGAAATTAAAAGAAAAACAATTTAAAATTAAAACACAACTAGAAAGAACATAATTTAAAGTTGCTGTTTGAGCTGATAATAAAAAAAAATTAATGCTAATGTTTTCAGTTTTTGTGAAACTTTAATCATGTTGTTATTGTGTTTTTTAACCACTATAACAATTAAAAAGTTATATTGGAAATATTTTTTTTAATAAAAATAAAAGATAACAATACACAAAGCAGTTCTGCATTATATCCTTGCGAAACGGAACGTAGCAAGCTTTTAAAAAAACAACTTAATTTCATGAATTTAGCCTTATGCCTGGAGCTCTGCACCCATTGAATCCGACCTCGCTACGCCACTGAGTGCATCACGTAACAATGGGTGTCCGAAGGAGGGCTGCGAGTGTATGGAGCGATGGCACTTGCCCCTTTCACCCTACCCCCCCCCCAAATGTGGAGTATTGCTTATTTAATTGCCTGCTATTACTAAAGGTGTATGTTTTTATATTGTTATAAAATTATGATATGAAGTCTGGATAGTGTACATAAAAACTGTTGTATAACAACTAATTCAGTTTATTTAATTGCCCTACATTTATTTATTTTCATTCTATAAAACTCGTCAGCGTGCATTACATTACATGTATTATAATGAACATTTCTTTTGTTGTAAAATTGGAATAAATGTATGGATACTATCTATCATCTACATTTTGTTCCGTCCAGTTAGGCGACAAAAAAGTCTTTAATGGAGAAGCATAGTTCACTCAAGGGTTTATGTAACTTTTTATAGAGGAGTGAGACACACACACACACACTACAAATAGAGAAGAAAAAGTGTACATCATTATAGTAGGAAGCAAAATAAGTGTAACAGGATATGACAGAGATAGAGAGTGTGATACAGTAAGAGAAAAAAGGTAATAATAATAATAACTGTATATATATATATGTATATGTATATATGTATATATGTATATATGTATATATGTATATATGTATATATGTATATATGTATATATGTATATATGTATATATGTATATGTATATGTATATATGTATATGTATATGTATATGTATAGCGCCAGGGCTTGAGGGAGAATAAAAAAGGTCCTTGTGTCCTTGTGCGATCCAGTTTATGAGCCCTCCTTTTCTGGGTCATCACTAGTCATATCAAATGATTTATTTGCATTACATACGTTTTGATTAATCTGGAGTATTTTTAAAAGATCTGAAGACCATTTTGTCCATTTTGTCAAACTGGCATAAGAGTTACCTTTAGAATGTAATCGTATCATTCACAGCCTTACAGGCTTGTTAAGAAAACTTCAATAAAGTACTGTTTTTAATTTACAATTATGTAACTTTTCCTGCACTTCAGTATTAATCTTACAAATAATATTATTGTTATAGAGTGCCCACTTTAAAATCGGTTAGTTTGACAGACTTTAAAATCGGTTAGTTTGACAGATTGTAAAATCGGTTAGTTTGACAGCACAGAGTTGGCAATACCTAAAATAAAGCGCGCATTGTGGAGTCGTCTGCCTTGATTCCAACCTGCCGAAAGTTACCAACGCTTTCGTAGCTAATGTCTTATTGCTGGTGCTAAGAGTTAAGTTTTTCCAGACTAGTCACCTCGTCTTGTGGTCAGCTAGATATAAATGCTTGTTGGGTGTGTTGCCACCAGAGCAAAACTAAATCAAAGCTGTCTGTTTAGTCATTGAGCGATAGTCATTGTGTAAACCCACCCAATTATAAAGATATGTAAAATGGGAAAGGTACACTCAATGATGATTAATGATTAATTTGGATGAAAAAATTTCCTAGAGAAGTATTGGAGGTTTTAAAGTTGGACAATTAAATTTTCAATGAACTAGTCAATTTTATTTTAATATGGAATATTTTGAAAGTAAAAAACTGAAAGAGTAAATTGAGAATCTGAGATACAAGTTAAGGTAGGCTACTGGTAGTTTTCACATCTACAGGGATTAATAATTTGGGACATATAGCTATGATAGTTGGAACTCTGCAATAAATAAACTCCCTTGGTTAAACCACCGGAAATCATTAGCAAACCAGTTACTAGCATCGACTGGTGTACTCGTATGCAGCGACATTGAACTATTTAGGCCTACTAAGCTCACAGGGAAGTATGCAGCAACATTGAACTATTTAGGCCTACTAAGCTCACAGGGAAGTATGCAGCAACATTGAACTATTTAGGCCTACTAAGCTCACAGGGAGGGCTGTAAGCATGTTAGGCTGATATATTTGTAAAATGCTATACTCGGAAATAATTATATTACAACCAGAGGCTACTTTGCATATTTAGCAAAATGTTAAAGTACACATTCATATGGGCACTTCGCGCCACATGAGATTGTAAGAGGTCGGGGGGGCATTTCCTCTCAGATTCAAAGCAACAATAACAAAAACACATGCTGAATCGCCTATTTAATTTTTTTAAATTTAAATATGCATGGGCTCCCTAAGCTCTTATGGGCCCCGGTGGTCCGCACAAGATGCACCCTCCTCTCGTGTGGCCTATATAGCGCTGCAAACAAACATAATGTAAACTCTGACTGCATTTACCATTGAGCAACAAACAAGCAAGAACATGGATAGAATTCTTTAAGAAAGACGTGAGATATCCAGGAGATATCCAGGAGATATCCAGGAGATATCCAGGAGATATCCAGGAGATATCCAGGAGATATCTAGGAGATATCCAGGAGATATCCAGGAGATATCCAGGAGATATCCAGGAGATATCCAGGAGATATCCAGGAAATATCCAGGAGATATCCAGGAGATATCCAGGAGATATCCAGGAGATATCCAGGAGATATCCAGGAGATATCCAGGGTCATTTATTTAAATTCTGCAAACAAAATGTTATGCTTATTTTTATTGACTTAAAGTTCCTAGTTTCTTTTTAGGGCACGGTTTAAAATTTAGAATTATTTTTTAATTTGATTGACATTTGTGATTCTAGCTTTCTGGTCTTAACTGTAATTTAAATAGAGTTTTTGAAGTTGAATCAATACAACAGACTGAAATAAATTGGCTAGTGATTGTTATCAATAATGATTGGACAGTTTAAAAAACAACAACGTTGGTTTACGTCAGCTGGGGGATTAAAAAGCCATACCTGGAGATACATTATGGGCTGGAAGGGAAAAGGCTTAATAAAAAGAATCATTAACTCTCTTAAACTAAAATGAAAAAGTCATTTTCATTGTTGATGTCTCCTGTATGCAAATCGTTGCGTTCCGGTTTTTAATTAGATTTTGGTATTGACAGGAAAACAAACCCTTCAAAATTGTTCTTCTTTTCTTACGAAATTATTTTTGTTATTGTTTTTTTAATGCAAATTTCATTAGCAGTAATTAGTCTTTATTTAGGCCTACATAGATGTAAATTTTGAATTAGGCTTAAGATAACTTTACGTAAAAAAATGGAAAACATGAAAATGTCTATTTTGTTTTCCTCATTTTCCTTGATTGTTATGTTTGTCAGATGCTACTTAAACAATCCCAACGTTTGCTCAAAACAATCTTTTTATTATATTTATAACAAAAACAACAACTTCACTTTTAATAACGATGTCTAAAATTTCCTATAATTTTGTTATTGTGTTCTAAATCAATTTATTAATTAATTAATTAATTAATTTATTTATTTATTTATTTATTTATTTATTTATTTATTTATTTATTTATTTATTTATTTATTTATTTATTTATTTATTTATTTGAACTGAAACAAGAACAGGGACTTTGTATAACTACTTAAAAAACTCTTTTACAATTTACGAGTTGCATAAAAACGGAAAAAAAAAGGAAAATGTTGACAATTAAAAAAAATAAAAATAAACGTGATTTATGACGTCAACGAGTATAACAATATTTTAAGATACAAATCTTTTAATATATTGGACTCTGATTATGTAAGTTATCTTATTACCTCAATGGGATTTACAAAGCTTGTGTCAATGAATAAAAGTTAATATTTTATTAAATAAGCACAATAAATCAATCCAGAATCATACATAATTCAATCAACTTTAAAGTTATAAGCAATCACGAACACATAATCTCTCTTTCATATCGTATAAATATTCTGTTCCTATTTAGTTAACTCTATAGATGGGTACAATTTGTATTTAAAAGCTCTCATACATACACTCACGTGATCTATACACTCACGTGATCTATACACTCACGTGATCTATACACTCACGTGATCTATACACTCACGTGATCTATACACTCACGTGATCTATACACTCACGTAATCTATACACTCACATGATCTATACACTCACGTGATCTATACACTCACGTGATCTATACACTCACGTGATCTATACACTCACGTGATCTATACACTCACGTGATCTATACACTCACGTGATCTATACACTCACGTGATCTATACACTCACGTGATCTATATACTCACGTGATCTATACACTCACATGATCTATACACTCACGTGATCTATACACTCACGTGATCTATACACTCACGTGATCTATACACTCACGTGATCTATACACTCACGTGATCTATACACTCACGTGATCTATACACTCACATGATCTATACACTCACGTGATCTATACACTCACGTGATCTATACACTCACGTGATCTATACACTCACGTGATCTATACACTCACGTGATCTATACACTCACGTGATCTATACACTCACGTAATCTATACACTCACGTGATCTATACACTCACGTAATCTATACACTCACGTGATCTATACACTCACTTGATCTATACACTCACGTGATCTATACACTCACGTGATCTATACACTCACGTGATCCATACACTCACATGATCTATAAGGCATGACTTCCTTTAAACGTCAATTGACATCTTAAAATAGATTATCATTAATTAAATTTTCTTTTCAGTACTAGGACTTAGACACTTAATTTTTATTACGGCATAAACTTAACATACATCCTTTTTGGAAATGTAATCTCAACTATTTAGATTATTTGTTTTATATAATAGATTGTTTAGGTTTTAAAAGCTGCCAATTGTACCTTTGCAAATATACTTAGGTTTTTTAATTTCTTTTATAGATCTTTAATTTAGAAGCTATTGAGATATTTATATACTTGGACTGGTAAAAAAATTTTTTTATTAAACCATCTTTCATTACGCTGAATACACAATAATAATAAATAATGATTAGTGCAAAACTACGGATGTTATTTTACTTTGTTTTGTTTCGTTTCTAAGAATCTGATTTTAAACCGGTTTTCGGTTTCCCCCTTCCCATGTCTCCATGATTTGTTGTTATTATGTATGTCTAGGTGGAAAATAAAGCAATTATTGTTCTTTGGCGAAGTGACAGACCGAGCGATGAAACAACGTCGCCTTCACTGTTGAACGAGTTATGTTAAATGGTAATTGGAATTACACACACACACAAACCGAAAGTCTATCGGTCTGTTGGTCTGTTCGGTACTTTCAGCGTCTCTAGGGAAAAGCCCAGTGGATCAAAAGAATTGTGACGCAGACATCTGCCTTTGTTGTTTTTTGTGTATCGCAAGCAATATTCGGGGATTTGAATTTGAACATCAATAGGTCTAGAGTCTTGAGTCTAGACTAAGGATGTTAAACGAAAACCGGAATACCGGATTCCGGTTTTGAAACTGAAAACCGGTTTTGATTTTCAAAACCGGATTTCGGTTTGTTGGTTGGAAGGTTATCATTACTTTAAGTAGCACACCTTTTTTTTCGGTTCTAATGGGGAAAAAAAGTTGGATTCGCACAAAACAATACTTGAAATGCCTTGCTAACACTCATAGATATTGTGTTTCTTTTGTCGCCAAATACCAAATATGGCTTGCGATAAAAACAACATCAAACCAACTGGTTACAGATACAATTAACAGGAATTTTTTTTACTTGTCGGCTCATACTCTTTGATGACGCTACACCATCGTCTCACGAGACGGACGGATGCCGACGATGACGACAGACTCTTTGATGCATGCAATGGAGAGACGAAAACTAGATTTGCCCTGTGACCCTGAACAATTCAGCTAGACACCGGCGTCTGTGCTTTATTATGCCGGCACTATTAAATAAATACACATTCTTTTCATTGGTGCCACGCAATCATTTCAATCAATACATTATTTACAAATCTAAGTCAACGGTGTACACATTTTCTTTATCACCATTGAAAGCTATAATTGGTTTTAATCAATTAGCCCAGATTTTATTTTTGTTCTAACG
Organism: Anisus vortex; assembly: GCA_949126835.1. Taxonomy (NCBI): domain Eukaryota; kingdom Metazoa; phylum Mollusca; class Gastropoda; family Planorbidae; genus Anisus; species Anisus vortex. The sequence goes on from OX421507.1 coordinate 34,177,037, forward strand.
AATGTTATGGTAAAGTGTACAAAATCATATTGTATTCACACAAATCAACCTCTTGAATGCCTTACAAACACTAGTTAAGTTTGATCTATTTTCAAATATTCCTACAAAGCTACGCACATTTGGATTTTCCGGCTTGTGACTTGTGACGGTGCGCGGTGGGGGGGGGGGGGAGGGGGGAACCGAAATCCGGTTTTAAACCGGTTTTATAGATCCGAAAACCGGTTTTGAAAATAAACCGGTTTTAACATCCCTAGTCTAGACTATGAGTCGACTATTTAGACAGCTAGTGTTTGCAAGGCACTTTGTGCAAAACAAACATAGCCTTAAAGTATTTCTTAGAGTTTCAAGGAAACACACACATATATATGCGAATGATTTTTTCCTAAATTTCAAGAAAAAACGAAAATCGGTTGGGGTTGTTTAGCTGAACATTGAACTGGCCACACAATCCTCTAATATCACGTGGTCACAAAAAAACTGGTGAACGCTTCTTATTGGCCCTATGAATCAATTAGGCCCGAAGGGGTACGTTACTTTACTATACTAGCATTATATTTATGCGATTGTTGTAATAATTAACGTTGAAAAAAAAAACTTCTTAAATGAACAAACAACTTAGGCAGGATACAGGAAAAGTTTATATACCACTCTTAACGTAATTTAATTGTATATCTCTAATTACATCTTAAAATGAATATCAGAATGCTGTATTAAAACAAACAAACAAATAAACTAAAAAGTAATATTAGTTCCATTACATAACATGACTTGTTTGTCATCACTAAAATCAAAATTAATTAGGGAAATTTAATAGTGAGATAATGAATACGTTTTCTTAGCGTTCAAATGTTTCAATATGTTTCTAATTTTCTCTTTATAACAAAAATATGACTTAGAATATATAACTTTAAAATTATCAAATTATAAAAGGTAGTTGAAAACTATACAAATATTATATCACTAAATAACTTAGGCTATATTTACATTTTCAAACCTTATATTAACTACTCAGTTTGTATGATTACTACGTATCAATTTTAGATTAACTGCATTAGGCTTCTGCCTCTACAAAACAGAA